>PVIU01007046.1:0-95425 GCA_004026605.1 Ondatra zibethicus | reverse complement strand
CCCCACAACCTCTCCAGCATAAGTTGTCATCAGTGATTTTGATCTTGGCCATTCTTGCAGGTGTAAGATAGAATCTCAGAGTTGTTTTGATTTGCATTTCTCTGATGACTAAGGATGTTGAGCAATTCCTTAAGTGTCTTTCAGCCATTTTAGATTCTTCTGTTGAGAGTTCTCTGTTTAAGTCTGTACTCCATTTTTTTAATTGGATTATGTGATCTTTTGGTGTCCAATTTCTCTGTCTGATGTGGGGTTAGTGAAGATCTTTTCCCATTCTGTAGGCTGTCGTTTTGTCTTGTTGACCGTGTCCTTTGCTTTACAGAAGCTTTTCAGTTTCAGGAGGTCCCATTTATTAATTGTTTCTCTCAGTGTCTGTGCTGCTGGGGTTCTATTTAGGAAGTGGTCTCCTGTTCCAGTGCGTTCAAGTGTACTTCCCACTTTCTCTTCTGTAAGGTTCAGTGTGGCTGGCTTTATGTTGAGGTCTTTGATCCATTTGGACTTGAGTTTTGTGCATGGTGATAGATATAGGTCTATTTTTATTCTTCTACATGTTGATAATCCAGTTATGCCAGCACCACTTGTTAAATATGATTTCTTTTTTCCATTTGATATTTTTTGTTTCCTAGTCAAAAATCAGGTGTTCGAAGTTTTGTGGATTGATATCCGGGTCTTCTACTTGGTTCCATTTTCCTCCTGTCTGTTCTTATGCCAATACCAGACTGTTTTCAGTCAGGGATTGTGATGCCTCCAGAAGTTCTCTTATTGTACAGGATTGTTTTGGCTATCCTGGGTTTTTTGCTTTTCCATATGAAGTTGAGTACCGTTCTTTCGAGGTCTTTGAAGAATTTTGCTGGGATTTTGATGGGCATTGCGTTGAATCTGTGACTTGGGCTTTTAAAACCTCAGAGCCCACCCCCCAGTGACATAGTTCCTTTAACAAGGCCACACCTTCTCCATCAAGGTCACATCTCCTCATCCTTCTCCTTGATCCATCCTCATTCAAACCACGGTAGACACCAAGTCAGTTTAGCTAACAAGTAAGTAGTAAGTCTCCTGAAGGGACTATGACTTCACCAGCTAAGTGGTCTTAACTGGATTTAGAGTGCCAGGCATCGATTCCTTCCTGTGGAACTTGCTTTTGTTTACCTCCAAACAGTCAAGTTCAACTGTTGCACATTGTATAGGCTGTTGCCCTTGTTCTTAGGATTCATGGATGGGTAAGACTGTTGGTGCCTTTTCTTCCCTAATGTCCTGCATAGCACCTTCAGGCACTATGAGAGTTAGCCAGCAGGGAGGACGTTTCCAGCTCATCTCCAGCTTGATTGTCTGCTGTCTTCAGCAGGGGGATCTTATCATCTAGTCCTGATGGAACTAAGAGGAGGAACTTGGGGGCTGGCGGATCTCTCTGACTAACAGTTCCCATGGAAGCACCTCACATGGTGCTGGTGGTATTGTTTAATAGCTCATGGCTTCCAGGAATAGCATTTTAAAGCAGTACCTTTTTTGACTTTGGATACGAACTGAAAACTCATATCTTGTATAGTTTAGTTGATTCAGTTTTTGTTTTTGTTTTTTTGTGTGTGTGTATGCATGCATGTGCATAGCTGAGTTGCTTAAGTCTTTTTTTCACTTTTATGTCAGTCAGAAGTATGAGTGAATAATACAAGGATGTCCTTTCTAGATCTTTCTTATGTGTGATTTCTCTAGACTCTTTTGGTGTTACTGGCTAATCACCTTCCATTTCTGCACTGTAAAAAGGGGCACTGTCACTTTTATTGTACTTCAGTATTTTGTGTGTCTTATTTATAGGCTTACACCAATCAGTCAAGTTCATTGAACACTTAAAGCAATAAGGCATTTTACGCTGAATAGAAAATAGCCCTAATAGATCCTAAGGGATGACCTCAATTCTTAAAATTTAATTGAATCAGTACTTTTCCCACAGTTAAATTTATAATGGGCATATTAAATCTGCTTTGTGATAATCCATTGCAACAGTAGTTTCTAACGGTTCTGGAGGCCCGTTGTCTAAAGTGAAGGATCTTCAGAGCGGCTCATCTGTCAGAGAACCCCGGGGAGCTGAGTGGTGAGTGCACCCCCCAAGCTCCATGTGCTTGCAGTTTGTTCCACTGCCCTGTATGTCTCTTTTCTGTCTCAGCACCTGCTTCTCGCCTGGCTTTAGGGAACACCTGGACAATCTAGGATGATTGGGTGATTTTGTTCCTCAGTTTAAGATTTTTCTCTCTCTCTTCCTCTTCCTCTCTCTCTTCTCTTTTTGAGCTAGGGTTTCATTGCGAGTCAGGCTAGCCTCCAATGCACAGATCCACCTACTTCTGTAATGATGGAATTAAAGGTGTGTGCCGCCATGCCCCGCTATTTCATCATCAGTGAAGTCTTTTTGATGTCAAGTGAATTAATATTCAACTTCCAGAGACTAGACCAGGGACATTTATTGTGATGGGCCTCAGTTTAGGCTTCTTCTACAGAAAGAAAGAGATTGTCAAATATTTTTAAGATAAAAAACTGGAACATTAATTTATTTGCAGCATTTTGACTTTAGAAATAGTCAACACTGAACATTTTGTATTTAAGGTACATTTTTAAAGAAATTAAAAATATTTATACATGTGGGAGAATGTTACACTCTTTTGCCACAAATTATTTTTTAAATTACTAGCATATTTAAGTGACTTCCCTTTTTGAATTTAATATTGTGCCTTTTACAGACAATTGCTTTGTTATTAGGTAGATATTTGAGGTCTGTGGTAAACATAAGTATGCATTTATAGTTGCCCATAATAATTGAAGTACCAGACTTTCAGTTCTGAAATGTTCAGTGAACACTGTGAATCTAAATAAACTGTGAATGTAAATTGTGTAGTGTCTAATTTTTCCTTGCTGTAGAATTTTATTCATTGCTTGTTACCTATATCTTGTCATAATTGTTGCCATAAATGGCAGACTGAACAGAATTATTATCATGTGTTTTATGTAGGAAATTAGGGCAGAAATAGTTGTTTTTAATGGGATAAGTTATTTTCTTGTTTTTGCTTGAAAGGCTAAAGAAGAGTTTTGAGTTTGAGGCCATAGTGAGCTGGAGTCCATAGTGAGTTGGAGGTCAGATTATGAGGGCAAGACACTATCTAAGAAAACGAAAGCCCAACCAAAGAAAAAGACACCTGCCTACACACCCTCCATGTATAACAACATTGAAATAGGGCCTGGAGTCCATTGGCTAAAAGTGATGTTCTTCCAGAAAACAGAGATTGGATTTCCAGCACCCATGTGGCAGCTCAAATCTGTCCTTCCAGTTCTATGGGATCTGACACCTTTTTCTGGCATTTGCAGACACTGCACCATGTGATGCACAGACATGTGGAGGCAAAACAGCCATACACATACTGTAAAATAATAATAATAACATTGAAAGAGTTATACAAATAAGTAATGTAATAATTTCTGTCTAGTTGACACTTCTTGAGTTCTCTGTGAATGGCTTGTGAGTAGCATCAAGTAATATGTGGCTCAGATTTAACAAGGAAGTATCTAAATGTGGCAAATTCTTTTCTTGTTAGAAATAAATAATCCGTAGGTGTCAAATTTTGAAAATATTTTCTAAAATAAACGATGATGTTGGACTTTTGAGAACTACTATTTGCTTAGCTTCTGCTTTCTGCTGGTTATGTGCAGGCATTTTATGTTTCGTTTCTGTTAGACCAGCCTGATGGATCAATACTTCTAGTATGGTTTCTGCATTTGGCAGGAGAGAAATCGAGGCACAACATGATGAAAATGGCTGCGACCCCGCTTGTGTTGAAGTCAGTCTGTTTGACTGAAAATGCAGGGGCTTACACAAAACGCCCTCCAAGTTGTGCTAACTTGGATCACACTTCTGTGAACTGAACAGAGCGTGTGATCTGCTAGTGCTTACTCCAGGAGGTCTTGCTTCTTGTAAGCCGGAGGTAGGGACTCTGCAGTCCTGGATGCTGTCAGCAGAAGTCAGTTTGCAGTACAGAGTAGTAACGCCAGCTGAACCTTTAACTTGATGTGCGGTTTTATAGCTGTCCCACACTTGTGTCAAGAAAGGAGGACAGACATGGCCAATATTTCATGTATTAAAACATGGCTTATTAAAAATAGCTTTATTCCACTTCTGAAAGTATGAAAATATTAAATTAGGTCATAAATTATAACCTTAATGAAAGAAAAATGCTTAGGCCTTCATTTTATACCTTGGATTTTATGAACATTTACTAAATGAAGAACATTGTTAGGTTACTTCACTGGCTACTTTTTGTCATATGCCAATCATGAAATTTTAAAGGAATCATTTTCAAATTATTATTTGCTCAGCTGTTATAATTATTTCAAATAAACATGGGTTTTCATGTTTTTTCATGGGTTTGTTTAGGTATAGGAAATATTTTAACATTTGAATAAGAAAGCAGTTTTATGGTATATTGTTACCTGCCCATTTATAGTTGTCTTCAGATTGTCATTTTTGGTTTAGTATCAGAGAGGAACCGTTATTGAAACAATATTGAAAGCATTCTTTGTAACTGTTATTAATCGAGAAACCATTAGACTTAGGGGCTGTCTCCACTAGTAAAGCACTCAGTGTACAAGTATGAGGACCAGATGCGGGGTCCCTAAACACACGTCAAAGTAGTGCAGGTGCAACTCTGCCTGCAATTTAGTGCAATATAGTAGCATTCAGCAGGCAGACATGCTGGCACCATAGGACCAGCCAGGGCAGTTGAGAGCTGAGCTCAGGTTCAGTGAAATACCCTATGTAAAAGTTGGAGTGAGCAGGGAGGACACCCTTGTCACCTCAGACCTCCACATGCCCTTCTACACATGCCGCCCCCCCACAATTTATTTATAAATTCCCGTATTTCCAAAGGATAAATATAGAAGCAAAGCAGGCAAATGTTTCTTTTGATATACTAGTTTCTGCTATATCAGATGTGTCTTTTAATGTCTACTAAATGAGTTTCTTCTAAACTTGAATGATTTTTATAACAGGGAGCCCTCAAAAATTCTATAAGTCTATTTTATTTTCTCTAGTTTCCTATCAGCGACAACGTAACATAAAGCAGTCATAAGCCTGCTTTATTTAGTAAGTTTGAGGTCCTGGTTTCCAACAGCAATGCACGATTTCCAAATGCACGATTTTACTTGTGAAACAAGGTTGCCATCTAGTGGTCTTCTAAGGTAGTGTGGCCTTCTGAATTAGGCCTTATTAATGTCAGCTTTTCAAAGAAAGTCCTTAACAAAAACAACTTTCGATTTTAGTTTCCAAATTTTAAACACCTTTAAATGTTAACTTAGATACAGCTTTATAAACGATCTCCCCTAGAACTTTTAAATTGCCTTTTTTCACAGGGCACTGAAATACTCAAAGTTGACCAGCAGGGTGTTAATTATGTGTAACAATGCAATTCATGTTGGTTTTCATTTCCTGAAATTGTGTTTTTGGATAACAAATACACTGAAGTGTTACATTGATTCTAAATAACTTTTGCACATTTATTCTTTTATTTCTGGTACAGGTTAATTTTGTGGAGCATTTGCCTTTGTGTGCTATGGCTTTCATAATTATTTCTTTGACAGTCATTTGGTTTAGGGTGCCTTTTTAAAAAAAAAACTGAAAAATTGGTATAAAAGAAATTAGTGTTTAATGTATTGTGCATATATGGATATGCAGAAAAAGTATATAAATTAATAAAAGTGAAAATAGCTTCCATTTGTACACAAATTATAAAAAATAAACACTGAGAAAATAATTCTAAAAATAGTATCTTGTATCGAATGAAGTTTACTAGATTAAGAACAGCACCAAGGGCCTAGCAGTGTGGCGTACACGTTTAATTAGCACTCGTGAGGCAGAGGCAGGTGGACTTCTGTGAGTTCATGGCCACCAGCCTGGTCTACAGAACTAGTTCTAGGACAGCTAGGGACACACAGAGAAACCCTATCTTGAAAAACAAACAAACAAACAAAAAAGATCAGCAGCAAGGGCTTATACTCAGAGGGGTTTAGAAAATACATAACTTTGATCAATCTATGTATAAACCATAGAGAAAGTTAAATCTCCATCTTGATTTCTCTGTCCTGCAACCAAAGTGTATCCTGTCTTTAGCAACAGGTCTTATCATCTAACTGTGATGGGCAGCTAAAGGCAGCCACTGCGCTGTTTCTGTAGTCCCTGGGACCTCCCTCGCGCTGAGATTTTCATCTTATAACTGGAGTCTTCTGTGTGAAGCACTGCCATCCATGCAGGGGACCTTGGCCAAACTCCTTTTGTCTTTGTTAAACTTTTTATTCATTTATTATGTATGTGTGCGCCTGCCAGTGTATGCTTGTGTGTGAGTGCGTGCATCTGCTTATGTGTGCATGTGTGTCTGTGTATGCGTGTGCATGCAGGTGCATGTGAGGGTCAGAAGGCAACTTCGTGGAATTGGTCCTCCTCTGCCTTTAGTGTGGTTCTGAGAATCAGTCTCAGGTCACGGCAAACACCTGTGCCTACTGCACCATCTATCAGTGGCGCCTCCCTTTTCTTAAAAATTATTAGCTCACAAAACAGTGGGTTTTCATAACTTTTTTTTTATAAAGACTTAGTTTTGATCTGTCCTGTCTGCCACCCTGCCTTTCTCTCGTCTCCTTGCCTGCACTCAAGCCATTAACCCACAGAATTCCCTGCCCTTCTGCTTTTATGCCGTATGTTGCACTTTTCCCAGCCCCCTTAAGTCCTTGTGCCTTTTCTCCATTCATGGACCTTTCTACTCTTCTGCTCTCTGTAGACACTCCAAATTAAACTTAAAAAATGAAAAACTTGAAACTAGGATCCAGAGACAGAACGAGGGTTTTTCTGGGCCTGGGTTACCCATTTATTATAATGAAGAAATACTATGACCATGGCATCTCTTATAAAAGAAAGCATTTAATTGGAGCTTGCTTAGAGTTTCAGAGGTTTAGTCTGTTATCATCATGGCAGGGAGCATGGCAGTCCACAGACAGACATGGTGCTGGAGAAGTAGCTGAGAGTTCTGCATCTGGATCTGCATTTAGCAGGAGGATAGACACTTAGGTGGTATGGGTCAGGCTTGGACATTTGAAACTTACCTCAGTGATACACTTCCTCCAGTAAGACCACACCCACTCCAACAAGGCCACCCCTCCTAATCCTTCTCAAGTAGTGCCACTCCTGATGACTAAACATTCAGATATGCCTATGGGGGTGTTCTTACTCAAATTACCACAAACTGTTTTCTGTAGAGCTCTCTAAGTTTCCTTTAGTCTATCTTTTATAATGGAAAGTATTTTCACTTCGTTTCTGATAATGAAGATAATTTTGCTGGGCAGAATAGTGTGGTTTGTCAGTATACATTCTTCTAAGCCCTTTGGCTTTGAAAGTTTCAGTTGAATAGTCCGCTATTCTTATGGGCCTACCTTATATGTTACTTAGTGTTTTTCTTCCTGTTTTCCTTATTTCTTTATTTTGTTTTTATTCTGTGTATTGTTTTAATTTTTAATTTCTTTTTAAGCAATGGCAGAGTGAAACCACCAAACTAGACTGCTCCACAAATAGAAAGAAAGGTTTATTGGCAATCAAACTGGCCATGCTCTCTTCAGAGTGGAGGAGTAGAAGACAGTAAAGCAAAATGATGGAAAAGGGAGCAGATTTTCAGTGACATCAGATTGGGGTCCATGAGCAAATATAGGCTGACCAGATTGACTGGGATCTAAGTACCCTTGAGATAGTTGCCCTCTGGGGGAATGGAAGAGTGCTTCCAGTGGAGAGAAAGCAAGTCAGGAGAGCTGCTTCTCGGGTAGACAGAGACCCACCAGTGAAAGTTCTGCTGCTTAGGACTCGGTCTCCAGCACTGCCACTCTCAGGTGGGAGGGACACTGCTTTGGACCTAACAAAGACAGTGGGAGGGTTTTTTTCTGATCTTTTTTTGTTTGATGTCCTAAATGTCTCTGTAACTGGATTGACATTTCATTTCCTAATACTAGAAAATTTTCCATTAAGATTGTTTTCATAGCTCAGGGGCTAAGAGCACTGGCTCTTCCAGAGGTCCTGCATTCAATTCGTAGCAATCACATGGTGGCTCACAACCTTCTATAATGAGATCTAGTGCCCTCTTCTGGCGTGCAGGCATGCGTGCAGACAGAACCCTGTGTACATAATACATAAATAAATCTTAAAAAGATTGTTTTTAAAATGTTTTCTATGCCACTAGGATGAGTTTTTCTCCTTTGATGCTTACATAGCCGTAGATTTTTTTTTTCACTATGTCATGGATATCTTGGAAGTCTTACTGTGTCTTCTCACTGATTTGCCTTTGTTCTTCTTACTTGGTCCAGTTCTCCCTTGTCTTCAAGCACAGATGCTCTATTCTCTCTTTGTTTCATTCTGTTGGTGTTATCTTCCTTTCATTTCCAACCTTTCTTACTGGCTTCTCTTCAGTCTTTCTCTTTCTTGGATTCTTTCATATTCTGTATCATCTTCCTCAGTTCATCCCGATATTTGATTTTGTTCTCAGTCAGGAGCTTATTTTCTTCTTTGATGTCTTTGAACATATTTATAATCACTCTTTTGAATTCTCTGTTTGGGATTGTCTAACACTCTTATTGGATGCCATTATTGATTATAGGATTGGTAAATTTTGGAGAAGTTACATTGCCTAGGTTTTCTTATGATCTTGTGTTAAGATTTATGTGTCTGATTGGTTAGAATAATTTTTAAAGAATCATTTTTGTTCTTTCAGTTTAAGTATTTGCAGTGTTCAGGTGGTTCCCAGTTGTGCTTGAGGTGCATAGTTCACAAAATAGTTCCTCAATCTAGAAACGCATGCTGTCTGCTGTGAACTCTCTATTATTCCAGGATGCCCCCACTGTACAAATGCTCTACTAGCCATTCATTGACAGGGTTTCTGCCCGGGCAGTGGTGGCGCACGCCTTTAATCCCAGCACTCAGGTGGCAGAGGCAGGCGGATCTCTGTGAGTTCGAGGCCAGCCTGGTCTACAAGAGCTAGTTCTAGGACAGGCACCAAAGCTACACAGAGAAACCGTGTCTCGAAAAACAAAAATAAAACCCAAAAGAAAGAAATAACAGTGTTCCCTTGATCTTAATAGCTGTTGGATACATTACTTTAATAATCAAGGATGGCATGAAGTATACTGGGTTTTAGTTAGATTAGGATTGGCAGGGAAAGTGAGGTTAGTGTTTCAAAATGGCATGAGGTGGACCTTGGCGGGTCAAGGCATACCATCATGCAAACATGCCACATGTAGCCCCAGGCCCTGCTTGGTTAGGGGTGGAGCTGCATGAGTCTGCTATTCCTCCCTGTCCCAGTCACCACCCAGGGTTGAGTGGCGCTGGGGTGACTGGTCACGTGGCCACCCTTGGTAAAGATGGTAGTTAGGTCATATGGCCTGTCCTTAGCCAAGATGGCTCCTGCCCACGTGTTGCAAGGCACCTTACAGATTTTAGACCATATGCCATTAGTAAGACACACAAAAGGACACAGACATTCAGAATCACACGCGTGTGGTCACAACATTCACACATACACCCTGAGCATATGCTGCCAGCTTGCAGCCAGGCAGGAAAGAGTCACCTGCCTGCCTGGGTTGAGGCAGAAAGGATAGGAACAGAGACAAAGGAGCAGCACAGCTGGGGCAGTGTTAAGTTTTCCGGCCCAATAATCCAAATCAGACCAAATAAAACCGAATTAGAAAAGGCCCAGGGAGGGGTCACCATTTGGTGGGCTTTCTCGGAGGTGGAGTTTGGACTGAGGCAACTCCCAGGGGAGGGGACTTGGAAATGGAACTTTCCACCCAATATTCCAAAATGGATACCAGGAGCTGGGGTGAAGCCCCCAACTAAACAGGCAGGAAAAGGGGATCTGCCACCCTGGGCTGGGTGGCCTAGCAGCGGTGGCAGAGACAGAATGTTTCCAGGCAGAGGGAGGATTCTGCCCCAGGCAGGCTTAGCCACGGTGGAGGGCGGCTAGAGGCTGCTATGGTGGCAGGCAGTAGAGAGAGTTTTAGCATGGCTAGATCACATTCCTGGAACAAGAGGCAGACAAGGAAAGGAAACAAGGAGAAAAACAGAAAGAGCTTGGGGCAGTAGGGTACACATTTACAACTATTGGATCACTGGCGGAAAAGTCTTGTAAAGTGCTGGGATACGGAAGGAAGCACTGTTTGGATTGATATCTATTGGGGTAGGCAGTTTCCGTGAGTGAGATAGAGATAAAGTATGGAGGCTGAACTCCAGCATCCCAGAGGTTCAGCATGGACCTGCGAGGTCCAGGGGTATAGCCTGTGGCTGGATACAAGCCGCAGTGCTACGACGATGTCATGTGGGTACAGGGGCCCAAAGGGCTCTAAGCCCAAGAGACAAGTGGTTGCCTAGTACTGGGGCTTTCAGTTGGAGCTAGAAGGCAAGAAGCCATGGTCGAGACACAAATCCTCAATCATGGGAAACATGGCGAGAGGTGGGGGAGGAAGGGGCCTAATGTTACTGCAGATTCTGCTGGTTTTGGATGTATAATTTCAGCCATCCTTAGTTGGAAAGGTAACCCGATTGAAAGTTACAGGGTTCTGGCAGTCCTCAAACTGTCAGCAGGCAGGAGGAACTGCCAGGAGATCCTGCCAAGTTTCATGACACCAAGTGTTGTAAAACAGTGCGAGGTGGACCTTGGTGGGTTAAGGGGCCACCCGGCGGGTAAGAGCCCATGGTGGGTGAAGGACAGACACAGCATGCAGGTGAAAGACCCCTGGAGTTGGGAGACTCTCACTCAAGTCTCAGAATATCACGATCCCCCCAAGAACTCACAAGAGACCATCCTTGCTTTAATCACATGAGGTTCATTGACAGGAACCAGCGCACTGGGCCCAAGACTTATATCCCACACAGGGGTAGAGGAGTTCGACCCCTAGTGGCTGGGAGAGGGGGTATTTAAGGGAAGAAACCACAACCCAAAGGGGGTAGGGAGGGCATCATTGGAAGAATCCGAAAATACTAGTGATAATCACAAGGGAGTAACTAACTCCGCATTTCTCAAGATTGTTCTCAAGATTATAATCTAACTTTGTGGTCAGCCAGTTCCTGGAACAAAGTCACTGAACCGGCTAACCTAGATTTTTGGCTCTACTCTTCCTGCTAGGGGGTCTGGATTTATCTTGGTCTTTCACAGGCAGAGTTCATGTGGGAATTTTCTTGAGATAAAGGGAATGGGAGAGGGAAGAGAGAAAGAGAAATACAGAGAGAAGGGGGAAGAAGAGGCAAGGAACAGCCTGCCTCTTCAGAAGGGCAGGGGGAAAGAGCGGAAATGGGCGGAGCTTGTCTCATAAGGGACCTGTAGTGACGTAGAAGCCATAGGACCCTGGGCTGGCTAAGATACTGCCTGGGTTAATCCTGCCAGGTGACAGGGGTCAGCATAATGTCTGAATCCTAACAGTTAGGGATGAGCATTAGATTTACTTCCGAAAGAAAAAAAGTATCATTGAGATGGGTAAAGTGTTTGGGAGGGGAAGGCTGAGATACTGTTAGGGCCCACCACTTTTAGAGATTGTTAAAGCTGTCCACAGTGTCTTGCCTGTCAATAAAATATATTCAGATGTATTTTTGGAATTTAGTGGTGAGGGGTTTGTAATATTACTGTTTCAAAAGTCTCATACGGAGAAGGCACAGATGAGTGCATTGTTGGCTGTTTCAGTAACAGCTGCTCTCTGGAGTCTGGACTCACAGATGGCACAAGGAACTGACTGTAATTCCTCTCCCAGTGGCCCATTGGGCAGGTGTGTACAGGGAGCTTATGCAGTGTGCCTGCTCCAGTTTTCAGTTCCTTTTCCTGGTGACAGCCTGACCTGGTAGACACTGTTGTGCCTGGTTGCTGAGTTCTGTGGCTACAGAACATTATTTTATTTTTACTTTTACCACTTGCCTTATTCATTGTTAGCAGTGACATTTTCAGTGTTTACAAAAGAGAGTAATGTATAAATGCCACATGTTGATTAAGTTAGGCCAGTCCTTTTGTGAAATGGCCAAGTATTTATAGAAGGGCTCCTAAAATGCTAGAGCTGAGAGTAGATGCGCTGTTGATTGACAGTTTTGCAGTAAAGCTAGAGTAAGCTTTAGAAAGTGAGCAGGGAGACTTGTTAAACTTGGAAACCAAGACTCAGACGCACTTTGTAATTTGCTATACACAGAAACTATTACTAGGCAGTGTTGGAAAGGTACTGTATGCTATCTTGCTCCTATTTATGTAACGGTAGCCCCTCTCCCTTCATTAGAGATAGTGTTGTAGTTTGCATGTGAAATGTCCCCTGTTGTATTTGAACTCTTGAGGCCCAGCTGGTGGAACTTTCTGGGAGACTGTAAAAGTGAGTCAGTTGGGATGGGGCTGACTTCCTACCCTCTCTGCTTCCTGAGTGTGGATACAGTGGGACACCTATCTACCTTATGATCTTGCCTCCTGTGTCTTCCCTGCCGTGATAGTTTGCAGCCCTGATAAAGCTGGACTCCCAAGTAAATCCTTCCTCAAGTTTGCTCTTATCAGATATTTGGACCTATCAATGAGAAATGACTGAAGAACTTGCATGATGTGGGATTCCTTTCTGTATGCTGTGATTACCATTGATTAATAAAAGAACTGCTTTGGGCCTGTAGCAGGGTAGAAGAGAGCTAGGTGGGGAAAACTAAACTGAATGCTGGGAGAAAAAAGGTGGCGTTAGAGAGAAGCCAGGTAGTCCTGCCAGAGACATATGTCGGATGGAACTTTGCCGGTAAGCCACAGCCACATAGTGATGTGCAGATTATTAGAAATGGGTTAAATTAAGATGTAAGAGCTAGCCAAAAAGAAGCTAGAGCTACTAGGCCAAGCAGTGATTTAATTAATATAGTTTCTGTGTGGTTATTTTGGGGCTGAGCAGCCGGGAACAAACAAGTGACCTCATACAACACTTACATAGTCTTTCTCTTTTTATTTTTTCCTAAGAATGGGTATTTTTAATTGTTTTTAATAGCCTTTTACTCTCCTCATTTGTTTACATTTGTTTCCTGATCTTTTACTATGAAGCTATACTATTTGTTTAGTATACTTTATAGTTTACTAATTGAATTTTCTTAGGAGTGTGTGTGTCTGTGTTAAGTATCAAATTGATTAAGAAATTGAATTACACAAATATTGATGTATTGGGCTTCTCTATAGTGTCACTCATAGAATGAATCTCTAATTATATATAGAAAGGAATTTATTAGAATGACTTACAGACTGCAGCCCAACTAATCCAACAATAGTGCCTATGAACAGAAAATCCAAGAATCCAGTAGTTTCACAGTCTACAAGACTGGATATCTTGTAGTATACACTGGAATTCTGAAGAAATAGGCTCTAATGCCAGTGAAGGGATGGACTTGCTAGCAAGAGCAAGGACGAGTAGGCAAAGAGCAAAACCTTCCTTCTTCCATGTCCTGATATAGGCTTCCAGTAGAAGGTATGACCCAGATTAGAGGTAAATTTATGGATTAAAAGGCATGTCTTCCCACTCCAAAGATCTGAATTAGAAGTGGATCTTTTAGTTTTTCGAGACAGGGTTTCTCTGTGGCTTTGGAGCCTGTCCTGGAATTAGCTCTTGTAGACCAGGCTGGACTCGAACTCACAGAGATTCACCTGCCTCTGCCTCCCGAGTGCTGGGATTAAAGGTGTGCGCCACCACCGCCCGGCTTAGAAGCAGATCTTTCTACTTCTAATTAAGCAAAGTTCCTTACAGCTGTGCCCTCCATTTTTGGGTTTTAGTTAATTCCAGATGTAGTCAGGATGACAACCAAGAATAACCATCAGAATTGGCTTGCATATATCATATTCTTTCTTCTTGTTCTTGTTCTTCTTGTTCTTGTTCTTCTTGTTCTTGTTCTTGTTCTTCTTGTTCTTCTTCTTGTTCTTGTTCTTCTTGTTCTTGTTCTTGTTCTTGTTCTTCTTGTTCTTCTTCTTTCTTGTTCTTCTTCTTCTTGTTCTTCTTGTTCTTGTTCTTCTTCTTCTTCTTCTTCCTTTTGTTTTTTTTCGAGACAGGTTTCTCTGTAGCTTTGGAGCCTGTCCTGGAACTAGCTCTTGTAGACCAGGCTGGCCTTGGACTCACAGAGATTCACCTGCCTCTGCCTCCCGAGTGCTGGGATTAAAGGTGTGTGCCACCACCGCCCGGCAGATCATATTCTTATAAATAATTAGTTGTTTGATAAATAAAACTCTGTTACAGAGTAAGACTATTGAGATGGGAATTGGGACATTTTTTGGCTTCATTTTTCTATCAACTAAGTTTTTATTTTCAACAAGTTTAATATCTCTGGGACTTCTTTCTTCATATGTAAAATTGATGGTGTAAAGTTTGGTTACTTTAAAAGATGTGTTTCAGTCTATTTGGTCGGCTGTTGTCCTTTAAGTCTAAAGGGTTACCTTTTTAGGAGATGGGTCAGTATTCTGTTAGTCATTGCATTCTGTGTCCCCATGTGCAAGAGGCTGGAAAGTTGTGGTATTTTAACCGCTCAATCAGCATTTAACATATCACTCATCTCCCTTGGTGTTACCGCTGCTTTCTCAAATTAGGCTCAGACTAGACTTACAGTTCTGGCTTCATTTTCCAATCAGAATGTTCAAGGATAGTTTCACACTTTCATATTTTGGCATTTAGTATCCCCTTTCCATATAGTTTTCCTTTCCCCAAACTATTTAGCCTTCCTTAACATTTCATTTGTAACAACTACATTGGTGTTGTAAATACCTGTCTGTATGCTATATTAAACTGTGTGAATGACAGTCAACTCCTTGAAGGACAGTGTAAAAATTTCATCGTTTTATCACAGGGCTTAATTAATATTTATAGAAGTAAATTTAGATGATGTTTAATTAGAATTTCATGTACATATAATAGTAATGAACAGATGAAAAATAAGAGAATAAAGGAAATTACCATAGCTGTTTTGACTTAGAAGTAATGTTTAAATATCTGAGTTTACAGTACACATCTGCATTTCATGGTCCCTCCTGCACTCTATTTACTGTCTATTTACTTTTAGTGGCTTACTTACATACTTAAGAACTGTCTTCTCTCTGCTACCCATTAAAGACTTGTTTTCATTCAAGATTTTAGTTTAGGACTATCGTGGTTTTAAGCATTAGTAGTACCCTTTAGTTACACACACACACACACACACACACACACGCACGCACACACACACACACGGCATGCACACACTCACACACACATGCACACACTTTCGTTTTATATATTTGGTTTTATCATAGACTTATCAACTTTGATTTACTCTCTTGTATAGCCCTAACTATTTACATTTATTTTCCCTGGCTATCTTCATTTGGAGATATCTTTAATTTTCTGCTGTGAAGTTGCTACTTCCTCCTACCTCTCTGTCCACTTCTTTGTCACTCCTTCCACCCCTCCCTCCCGTGTGTGTGTGTGTGTGTGTGTGTGTGTGTGTGTGTGTGTGTGTGTGTGTATGTGTATGAGACAGTATCTGGCTTTGTAATTCTAGCCTGCTCTTCATTATGTAGGCCAGTCTAACTTTTGACAGTCTTCCTACCTCTGTCTTCCAAATGTTGGTATTAAAGCAGGTGCCACTATGCCAGGCTTGTTCACTCTTTGTTTCTTTTCTGTGTCAAAATAAGATTGACATTTTGGCTTGCAAGATGGCTCAATGGGTAAAGGTATTTGCTAGGAACCTAAGTTTAATCCTTGGAGCCTAGGTGAAAGAAGGGGAGAAATAACAGAGCTGTCTTCTGACTTCCACATTTACACTGTAGTACATGTGCATACACCTCAAATAAATGCACAAGTAACACAAAAATGTACATTTATAAATGTTTTAGAATTAGTACAGTATTGGAGGTTAATGGTAGAATTACTGACTCATCAAGAATGGGTTTAAGATAACTGTTGCATTAGCTGTTAGACCAGTTCTCTGAGTACTAGGAGAATGTGGTCAGTGATGACGGACGGTGGCTTTAGCCCATTAAACAAGTTGACGTTGATCATAAAACATTTGAGATGCTGTTGGAAGTTTTTATAAGATGGTTTATATTTGAATCATAGAATTTATTCACAACCAACCAACCCTGTATTGCATATGGGTTAATTGAATGGGTAGAGATAGTTTTTTCTCCTTTGGATACATTAGTTTTTTCACTCTTGAATTAATTATTGTTTTGTCCAAATGTAAGATTGGGTTGGTGTAGCATGATTAATAAGAAATGGCATGAATAATAAAAACCCAGAGACAGATACTAGCGTTCAAGCTGAAAGATCAGAGAAACAAACCAGCCAACCTGTAGAGAGCTCTTTCCTCTAAGAAATCGTCATCCTGAAAAGAAAGCGAGTTCCTGTCTTATCCCACTTTATATTCCTCACTAGTGCTGGGATTAAAAGTGTACACCATTACTGCCTGGCCTCTCTGGCTAGCTAGTGTAGCTGCTGGGATTAAAGGTGTGTGCCACCACTGCTGGGCCTGTATGACTGACTAGTGTGGCTATGTTTGCACTCTGATCTTCAGGAAAGCTTTATTTATTAAAACACAAATAAAATATTGCTATAGATTGGACTGAGAAAACGAACATTAGGATAATAGGGTGATGATTTACAAAACATAAAAGGTAAAGGCTGTACTATAAAGGTCGCCTTTCCTATGTCCCTTAGAGTCAGTAATGCTTATTGAAGGATTCTTGAGAACGTGATATTAAAGAAGGAATGTGAGAAGATAATGTGGACAGGTATCCAGGAGGGAATTTTCTTATTCTTAGTTTGTTCAACAAGTTTAAAAGTGTGATTATTTTAGTCTTAATTTTACAGTGTAGCTCAACTTCTTTTAAAAGCTTACTGCATTGGCAAATAGTAGATTAGAAATTATTTTTCTATCATTGCAAAAAGTAGCTCAGAGACAGACTGTATGTAACTAGCTTTTTTCAGAATATGAATAGTTTTGTTCACACAATATCTCATTAAGGGTACAAAGAAAGATACACACACATATGGTTGTTATAGATTATTAAAGATTGTCTGTCTGTCTGTCTGTCTATATTCTGAACTAGTATCAGAATAGTATACAGACTGGAATGTTTAGTCTTTCCTAGTATATAATAGAAAACTGCATATTGTAAACTTTTGTTTAATATTGGGTTTAGATAATAATAAGTCGTTTATTTTATTTCAACAGGTATCTTTCAGATGAAGGTATTGAAGCGTGTACAAGCTCTCCTGGCAAAGTTAATATAAATGACATCATCCTGATTGCTCTCAATGTAGGTTAAGTTCATTAACTTTTATTAGACCCTTTTTAAAATTACAGCTATTCCAATGAAAACTATATCTTAAACTGTATTATGATAAATAATATAGAAGAAATCATTAATTGTTCACCTTTTTAAGTTATAGAGATGTATGTTGATATTAATGACCTAATCTTAACTAGTTGTAAATATCAGACAGAGTACAATGAGAAAGGAAAAGTTCATTAGTTGTAGAATCCATCATATTTTTATCAGCTTTGTAATAGTAAGAACTGACGATTCTTTAAAACAGTTTTCCATTTAATTTGCATTAAAACTTTAGCTGTAGCCTTAATTTATTTAAAAAACTTGGTTTGTTTATTTTGTCTCAAGGATATGAGTGTTTTGCCTGCCTGTGTGAAGGTACACCATGTCTGTGTCTGGGAAATCAAATGAGGTTGCCAGATCTTCAGACGGTTGTTGTTAATATATGGGTGCTGGCAACTAAACCCAGGTCCTTTGCAAGAGCAACCAGTACTCTTTACCACTGAGCCATCTCTCCACCTTCTATTTCTCCTTCCTAGATGTTTCCTTTATGCTCTGATTGAAAAAAAAATCTTCCTTTTTTCATCTGTAGAGTAGAGAAGTAAGAATATTAAGGAATGGCATTAAAATCCTGCATGTAGTTTAATGTTCAAGTACTTGAATTGTTGAGAAAAAATTAAGTGCAGTCTTAATTTATTGAGCACTATTGGTGTTTACTAGTTTAACAACACAATATATTATCTCTCTTGAGATCTATATTTATTCCATAGAAAGACCTTCCAGATTATCTTAAGGTTTTACTTCTGAAGAGGATACCTTTTTTTTTGTTGTTGTTTTTGTTTTTGTTTTTCAAGACAGGGTTTCTCTGCAGCTTTGGAGCCTTTCCTGGAACTAGCTCTTGTAGACCAGGCTGGACTCGAACTCACAGAGATCTGCCTGCCTGTGCCTCCCGAGTGCTGGGATTAAAGGCGTGTGCCACCATCACCCGGCTCGAGGATACCATTTTTTAAAGCCCTAATTTTTATATGGACTGTGTAGTGTTCTCTTTAGCAGAGATGCTGTGATGTTAGTAACTAGTCTCTGAGTTTTGGGTGCAGTGGTTTGCTGAGTTACATGTATTTCTGCATTTTTATAGTTAGTCATTAATTCACTGTTTTCTCTTTCTGTGATTTGTATAAGCAGGGAAAATATTCCTGCTGCAAAGCTGCTGCTGCTTTGCCATCCCTGTGACACCAGTCCCTGCTGTTTCCTTTGCTTTGCTATATTATGGACGTCAGAGCTGTTGGAGCAATTGGTTTTCATGTCTTTGAATATTAAGATTATATAGGATTTAGTTGTTGTAACATATACAGTGTTTATTGTAGTTCAGAACTGTCATTTGGTCTTTGGATTACGGCATTAATTTTCAATAAGGTCATAATGGATGCAATTTGTTAGAGATTTTGACTAAGATATAAGAAATGCCTCTCTCTTCCTGTTTGCTTTATTGGTTCACTTTAAACAATACAATGATTGGCTGAATAATTTGAAAATAGTGACTGTCTGCATACATTTTACAATTAGTAAAGATGAAGATGTTTACTTAATGTTTGTTCATAAGACTGAATTTAGAGATATTTTTCTATAATTCTATTTTAATAATGGAATGTTTATTTTAGACAGATTTGAGAACAATTGGCAAGAAGTTCCTTCCCAGCGACATCAACGGTGGAAAGGTAGAGAAGGTAAAGAAGGCCACCTCTCGGGCTGTGCCGGTTGCCGCAGGCGTGGGGTGTGCACTGAGTTACTAGACAGAGAGCCTGGGAGGCCACAGTTATAATGCTGTTTTGCTTCACATATAGAACGCTATTAAAAGTAGAGTTCTGGTGAATTTTAAATTTTAAAAACTTCATTTACAAATTATAAATATGGAATATTAACTTGGCATGTAATGCTCATCCCATTGTTAAAGTGCGGGGCAAGTCCCCTTGTCTTTGTTTATGTTTTAGTTTCCTTCATAAACTGTTACTAAGTTTACTCAGTCTGTTTAGGAACATAAAAGTGTAAGACGGCAGCACTTCGGCAAAGATTCATGTTTAGTTGCTGTTTTTATTGTGTTTTTCACATAGAGGTGTTCTTATCAATTTATTCAGCTGTCTCATTTTTTAATGCAGGAATATCCTTTAAAGATAATCAGGTACAGATGATATTTCCTGCACATTTCTCTTTAGTTTTTTGACTTTTATAGTGTATATTGTTATAGCAAAGGAATTAAAATTGCTGCTGGTGATGTTTTGAACTGTTAGTCTAATTTCTTAGCTGAAGAGGGAGTGGAGAGCCTGTGCTTACTTGTCCTCCTGATAGCTCTGTGAAGATTTGTCATTGCCACACCTTTTCTTCTGCTTACCTGGGAACTTTTGCTTAGTGTTAGTTTCTAGTGTTGTTTTCTAATGTGTTTTATAGACTCCTCTGCAATTTGCTTACATTTCACTTTTGACTACAAAAATAGTTGTTTTCAGATGTAGTTTCCTACTGGTTCCCCTTGGTCCCCAAACTATCCTTATTCCTACCTGAGTTTCTACCCTGAATATGGAACCTGGTCATTTGCATTTTTTTCCTTTTAAGGGAATGTTGGCGTTACTGTCCCAGAAACATTCTTAGAAAACCGCTGCATTATAACTGCAGATTGGGCAGCAATGGTGGCCTGCCCTGCTGAGTATAGTAATTACACAAGAGTGCATGCACAACTGTATATTAGTTTTATTAAGAAAATGAGAGCTAGCCGGGTGGTGGAGGCACATGCCTTTAGTCCCAGCACTCGGGAGGCAGAGGCAGGCGGATCTCTGAGTTCAAGGCCAACCTGGTCTACAGAGGGAGTTCCAGGACAGCCAGGGCTACACAGAGAAAGCCTGTCTTGAAAAAAACAAAAGGAAGGAAAGAAAGAAAGAAGACAGAAAGTGAGCTTACTATAATACTGCTTTTCCATTGTCTCTGTCCTTGACTCAGAGCCCGCACTGCCTTGAGCTCACCAGTAGATGGAGGCATTCTTTGTTCTGACCACTTTCTCAGCACAGTTTTGCTGTTAGAACCGTGCGCAGCAGTTTTGCTTTTCGAACTGTATGCAGTATTTTGTAAACGTTTCCTTTGAAGGCAATTGATAACAATTAACAAAAATTTGCAACCTGAAATCTTCATGATACGTATTATCATTTAAAACATCCTTAAATGTGATGCTAGTTTATATATAGCATGAATAGATAAGACTCCCTCTTCATATGTAATAAAAATTGCTAGATTTTTCTTTTTCTGTTCTTCCTAATTGGCTACATTTTTCCCTTTACTATCTGCTGCTGACGAGATTTAATTCCTCTCACAGCAGGAATGAAAATGTTTTCAAACAGCTGTAATAGAAAATTTTAAAAGCTAATACACAGATTGTACTCATTTTGTTGGCCATTAGCTAGAACTCCACACACTGTATTTAAATACAGTTATATTTAGGCTAAATATTCAAGGGATATATATTTGATATGAATTAAAGATCATTAGAACCCACATACCTTATTTGTGCTTTTATTGGAAAGATTTACTACCTAGCATTTCATCCTGTTAATAATGCTTGATTGTTATAAAGATATGATTCTAGAATTATGTTTCATTAATTTACATATGTTACAGTTCTAGTTTAAAATAAGCTTTATCTTAATCTTTAAATATGCTATAGGGAAATGCTATTTTAATTATTAATCTGCCTATATTTTACTTTGCTGTGCTAATTATTATCATGTAAAGTATACTTAAATATGATGCTAATTTATATGTAGAATGAATAGATAAAAAATAATCCCTTTCAGATGAAATAGAAACTGCTAGATCATTCTTTTGTTTTGTTCTTTTTTCAAAGCCACAGTTTCTCCTTTCTCTTCTCTTTCCAGTCCTTTCCCTGAACATCCCCTCTCCCCCAGACCCACTTCTCCTGTTTCCTTTCAGAAAACGGCAGGCATATAAAGCTGCAGTAAGACTAACCACATCCCCTCGTATTAAGGCTAAATGAGGCAGTGCAGTAGGAGGAAGCAGAAGAGTCAGAGACACCCAGTGTTAGGCATGCCATAAGAACATCAAGCTCCTTAACCATAACACACATGCAGAGTGCTTAGGTCAGCCCCTGTGGGCTGATTAGTTAACGCTCTGGCTCCTGTAGTCTTTCCTTCCTGCTTCCACAGGATCCCCGAGCTCTGCCTAATGTTGGTCTGTGGGTCTCTGTACATCTTGCATCAGTTGCTGGATGAAGCCCTGGTAATGACTATGTCAGGCTCCGTCTACAAGTACAGCAGAGTAGCTAGATAATTCTTTCTCTGTCGCGTGATTAACAAAAGCTCAGAGACAGATATTGGGGCGCAACCTGATGACCAGAAAAGCAAAGCAGCCAGCTCCTGACTTTACTTTGATTGTAGTCTGAAAATGGTGAACCTGCCTCCAGGAAATCTCAGAGTGCAACTGAATCTGAGTGTTGTCTCCTCCTGTTTCATAATCCTCTCTAGTGCTGGGGTTAAGGACATGCGCCACTACTGCCCAGTTTCTTTGGCAAGCTAGTGTGGCTACTGGGATTAAAGGTGTGTGACATCACTGCCTGGTCTGTAATACTGGCCAGTGTGGCTGTTTTACTCTCTGATCTTAAGCCACTACATTTTCATTGCTTATATTTTTTCTTTCACTAGCTGCTTCTGACATGCCATGTAATTGATGGATTTTGGTAGAAAATAATATTTTCTAGTTTTTGTCTTATATTAGGAAAGGAAGAAAGGATAGTAAGAGAGGTGAGCAGAAGAAAGGAGATTGAGAGGGAAACAGAGTTACCTAGATTTCATAGTTAGCTCCCAGACACAGCAAACTGGAAAACAACTTTCCAGTATTCTGACCAACATTAAATGAAAGTGTATAGTATATGTCTTAAGAGGCTGGGGAGCCACGGTTCATATTAGGCATGGAGGGGGATGATGTAATAGGAACCAGTAACAGATTAGGAAGATATGAGGACAACCACTGGACTTACTCAAACCCTATTTCCCTAGATTATTAAATTTTGTGATTTTTGGCAAGTTATTTAATCTTTCTAGAGGTTAATATTCGTATCGTTAAGATATTATTCCCTTATGCCATTAAAGAGATAAGTGTTGTTGTACCTGAAGTGTTCAGCACAGCACAGTGCACATGGTGGCTTTGACATGGCGTGTTTGTCTCAGAATTCTAACAGTGCATAAGTGCTGATTGCCTCTGCTCGGTTACTGAAGGCTCCAAGAGAATTCAGTGAGAGAAGCAAGCAAATGGACTCATTTTGTTGCCTGGATTCAGCCTTGAACCTCCTTGAGCCAGACTAACCATTGCAGTAGGATCAAAGGTGGCCTGAAGCTGCTCTGTCTGATTCTACTTAATTTCTAGCCTGTCTATGAAAGTCCCATTTCAAAGAGAGAAAGCCATTTGAAGATTGGGGAACAGTTCCCCAAGTATTTAGAAGCAAGGGAGGTGAGGGGACCATCATCTTTGTAGGAGCATCCCCCATTTGCCTTGCATGGTTCTTTTAAAAGCCTCCCGCAACATCCTCCTGCCCCTTTGGGAGTTCTTCTCAGCGGAGGCCAACCCCAGTGTTCTGGGGCTCTTGAGGCAGACCAGCAATTGTCTGGGAGGTAGATGAGCAGAGTCTAAATTTCATCTCCCAAAAGGCCGAAGTCTGTGTCGTTGCAGTTATGACTAGT
This sequence comes from Ondatra zibethicus, assembly GCA_004026605.1. Classification (NCBI taxonomy): domain Eukaryota; kingdom Metazoa; phylum Chordata; class Mammalia; order Rodentia; family Cricetidae; genus Ondatra; species Ondatra zibethicus. The sequence goes on along the minus strand of PVIU01007046.1, from coordinate 72,360 downwards.
GAGACCAAGATAACATGATTTTCATGATTTGGCAATTTCAGATTAGGAATAAAGTGGAGAGCTAGTAGATTTGGGATTAGGTAAGAAAGGTAGGTCTGCAGTTAGATCTACACATGTAACCTGTTTACTCTGAATTTACAGTTTCATTCCAAGATGTCTTGGACCTTCAGAAAGACACTGTCATCTGGATTTTGCAACTGAAGTTTTAGTCATTGCTATTATCACTGATTAATTTGGGAGAAAATAGAATTGCAAAAATTGAAATGAACTTTATTACTAATTAATATAGCATTTCCCCCTGATGGTCTTTTCCCTCTCATTCTCTCTGTGACATTATTTTGAAATTTCAGTGAACTCTGGATAGTGTTTGAGCATGACTTAGATTTCAAGCAGAGACTTGAAACGTGGTGAAGGGGTGGACAGAGATTTTCCTGCAGGCTCCGCAGTCCAGGCTACAGGCTCTAATAGTTCTTTTTCCTCCCTAGGCTCTAAGTTGGAGGCGGTGTATGTTTCCCTCTCTGTCTCTCTCTCTCTCTCTCTCTTTCTGTGTGTGTCTCTGTGTGTGTATGTATGTGTGTGTGTGTGTGTGAGAGAGAGGTGTGGGGGTATATGTTGTATCTCACACAACTTCTTTTCTGAGGTTTTTTTGGGGTAGACTTTGTGACCTGAAGTCTTGGGACAGCTAGTAAGCTAGCAGTGCACAAACTGGAGACCATGGGAAATAATCATAATGTAAGTGCAGTAAAATTATTTGTTTTTCTCTGTTTAATTTTAAAATTTTATTATTTTCATAGCAAGTTTAAAACAAGGTGTGAATGGTAAATGTAAGATGTGGCTCTGCTTCTTCCTCCAGATCATTGGTGCATTGGCCTGGTCCATGAGGGAGGAGGGAGCAGAAGTGAGGGACAGGGTTTGGTTAGCTGTGGGTATGATGGAGACAGCCCTCTGGGAGATGACTTCAGTGAATCAGCTCAGCTTTATTCCAGAGTATGGAAAATATATAGGATTGGGGAGCCTAGGGACAAAGGCTAATTTGCATTAAGTCACACAGTCCTATCATAAGGCTTTGTATGTGGGAACAGGATGTTATAGCAGAACTCCCAGCATAAGTCTTAGTTACCCTATGTGCAACAGGGGAGGCTTCTGGAATCAAACTATGCTAATGGTCACTCTAGAGATAAATCAGGCATCCAGGTTTATAGACAGCTCTCAGATAAGGTCAGTCCTCTGGGTCCAGGGACACCTTCCAGACAAGGGCAGGTAGAGAGCAGGAAGTCTTGCTGGGGGGCAAGGAGGGTATCCTAATGTTGAGCTTTGGATAAAGCTGTCAGGCCATGATAGACTGCAACCTCTGCCCAACAAGGCCTTCCAACAGCAGGACATGGCTCAGTTTCCAGCTTTGTGACCTGAACAGTTACTTGAGGACTTTTGCACATTACTGAAGAACCCGAACAGGAAGTGTGTTAGGTGTGTAAAACTCTCCTGGAGAGTGAGGGGCACATAGGCTGCTCACTTCAGATAGGGAACCAGCAACCAACCAAAGCACTGATTACACCAAATGTCCAATGACTTACTGAGAGAGGTATGGGAAAGGGCTTGCTTGCAGGAGCAGGTTTTGACTTAAAGGCAGCTGCATCAAAGAGTTTTCCACCCCAACAGGGGTAAGGATGCTCTCTGAATGGCCTGCAGGTGGCTCAGCAGGCTGGAGAATCTTCTCTAAGCATCGGGACTCATCATTCAGAGCAGAGAAGACTCATGCAGGCCTCTCCCCAGCAGAGCTATTGGCCTCCATAGCTTTGGGGACCAGCCTCATCCATCTTAAGTTTCAGTTCTGAGGGCCTTGTAAGGTGGTTTCCTCTCCTGAGTCTTCCTCCAGGGTGGGATGTTTCAACTTGGAGGAAATTGTTACCCAGCAGTTCAGTTCTGGAGTTAGTTCTTTTTAACTTGTTAGTCCTCCTGCTGACAGTTGCATATGCTTTTTAAAATGCTCACCTGATTTCAGTTTCACAAGGTGAAGTGACTGGCTCAGAGCCTCAGCAATACCAACGTGAGCCACAAGATGGCAGCCTTGCCTTAAAATTCAGAGGGACCCCCACATAGTTCTTATTTAAAGGGTGAATGTTTTTAAGAAGAAAAAAAAACTGGGAAAATGTTCCAGTTTTAATTTAAAGTTGTTTTCCATATACTTTGTTAATTTAGTCTTCAGTAAATGATAGCTTATTAATGTCCCATTTAGTGACTGAGTTATTAAAATTAAACATGTACTTGTATTTTTCAGAAAAAGAATAAAATAAGGAATTTGTGTTTTATTTACTAGAACTTAAGAATAAAATTTCTTATTATTTAGATATCTGTCCTTCTAAGTGTTTTAAACAAATAAGATCTGAAAAGGAAAACAACATCAGCAACCGTCAGAAGTGTGTTCTGTCAGGAGCGCACACTGAGCAGTGAAAGGCAGAGACCCCGGAGACTGTGGCTGCCTGGGGGAAGCGAGAGCTCCGTGTGCCCCTCCTGTGTCATTTTCCTAACTACTCAAAGCGGTTAGGGATAGTTTGTTCGCTGTGCTATTGTTCTTATTTATAACTGTTGCTTCTGTTGTTCAGGAATCTCAAGTTTGGGAAACTATTCAAGACATTTTCTGAAGGCTCTAAAATTCCTGAAGGATAGGCATTTTAGAATCTTACAGTAAATATACACCACACTTCTATACGTTTTCCTTGTATTACTACCATTGCTACCGTTATCATTTTCTCTTACTGGTCTTGTATGTGCACATCAATTGAGACTGTGAAAGGATCTGGATTCCAGGCAGCTTACTGCTGTTGTCTTTCTCAGTCCCTAATGCTTCTGATCCTACATCCTTCATCATTGGGACATCAAGGCTTGTTTAGAGCTTGTTCTTAGTAAAACCTTCCTTTGCTCTCTTTTTGGTGATTTGTTTGAGAATCTCCCCGGACTGACGTTAAATGATTGGTCTTTATTATCTGTAGTCTTAGGAAAAGCAACAATTGCATGAATACAGCTTTTGTTACTGCAGCACCCAAATGTCCTCCAGCTATAGGCAAACTGCCATTTAGTCTGTAGTTTCCTACTCTACTCAACTGTACCTGCTCTTCTGATCTCTTTTGCGTCCAATTTAAGAATAATATTCCCATTGCTCTGTGTACCCACATTTGCTTTTGATGTTAGTTGTGGAATGCACAGTAGAAAAGACTTGCATGAGTGAGACAGCTCCGTGTTTCATTCTGTTTCTGCACATGGTCACGGTCATGGTCACTGATGGCCTCTGGTAAAGTATTTCTTTCCCTGTGCTGTCAGTTTTGTTTACACGAGGATACGTGAATGATCCTCACATACCATGTGTTCTACAGGTGACTTCAACACTGCTGTAAAGCTCCAGCCCTGTCTTCTGCTGTATTGGCTTCATGTTAAATAAGTTACAGCACAGCACTGGAAAATCATTTTTGCTTTTTTTATTTTTTGACATAGGGTTCTCAAGTAAACCAGAATAGTTTGGAACTTGCTGTATAGGTCAGGGTGCACCAAAATTTGTGATCCTCTGGGCCTCAGGCTCCAGGTACTAGGATTACAGGGGTGCACTATTGCTTTCCCTTCTAGAGTATTGATCTTATTATTTATCTTATGTGTGGTGGGGTTTTATCTGCATGTATATCTGTGCACCACATGTGTGCCTGGTACCTATAGAGGCCAGAAGAGGGCAGTAGATCTCTTGGAATGGAAGTTACGGATGGTTGTTGCTTGTTAGCCACTGTGTGGGTGCTAGGAATGAAATCTAGATCGTCTGAAAGAGCATCAGTGCTCTTGACTGTGGAGCCATCTCCCCAGCCCCAGAAATATTTTATTGTATTCAAACAGGTAAAAAATTATTAAACTTATTCATCTATTGAGAGAGAGAAAGAGAGAGAGAGAGACAGAAAGAGAATGAGAATGAGTGTGTGTGTATCCCTTGATGAATGTGTGGAGGTCAGAAGACAACTTTCCGGCCCTTGGACTTGAACTCAGGTCATCATGCTTTGTGGCCAGTGTTGGGGAATATTATTTTTAGGTGTGTGACTTTTGTTTACACTACATTTGTTTAACTCTGTAAAGCTGTTATTCTTTGCCTGTCTAAAATACCTGATCGTTCCAATAAAGAGATGAATGGCTAATAGTGATACAGAAGCAAGGATAGGCAGAGCTAGCAGGCAGAGAGTTAAAAAGGAGAAATGAGGATGAAAAAGAGGAACAATGAGACAAAAAGGAGAGGAGGACATCAGTGGCCATGCACCCAGCTACATGGCCAGCCACCCAGCTACAAAGCCAGTCACAGAGGAAGAAGTAAAGTAAGATGTATAGAAGTAAGAAAGATAAAAGCCGAGAGGCAAAAGGTAGATGACTTAATTTAAGATAAGAAAAGCTGGCAAGAAACTAGCCAAAGTAAGGCTGGCCATTCATAAGAATAAGCCTTTGTGTCTGATTTATTTGGGATTTGGGTGGTGGGTTTCCCCAAAAGACAAAATAATAAAACATCACACAATATTTTGGTACCCCCATGTTGGGTGCCAGTTATTGTCCTCTTTTTAAATTGTCTTTTAAACGGCAGCTGTCCTAGTCAGCAGCCGCAACTCTACCACTGCCAGCAGCAACTAGGTCGCAAGAGCCACAGCTTGAAGAAATTGTGTTCCCTCAGGCACCAACTCTTTCAAAGCTACTAAGAGAACTTATTTAAATCTCTGCTAAAGAATTCAAGATGCTTCCCTGACAGGCTGAATAGCAAGCAGCTCACCTAGCTGGCCTCCTCGCATCTCCTAAGAAGGCCTCATGTTTTTCTCACCTATCTTTATAAACCCTTCTCCACATGACTCCTCCTACTACTTCCTGTCAGCTGCCTCCAGACCACAGGTGAATTCTGTTTAATCAAACACATCTTTGCATAAACAAAAGTAACACGCCTTAAAATAATATTCTCCAGCATGCAAGTGCTTTTTCTCACCAAGCCTTCTCCTTGACCATTTAGCAGTTTTGAGTGTATATTTATGAAGTTGAAAGAGACACCTCCATAAAACAGATTTTATGTTTGAAGTATGTACAAGAGGGAGAGCCATTCGAACTCAGGTACAGAGATTTGTTCTCTTCTCTTAGACTGTTGTCTTTTAGAGATGTGGTTTTTAATTGTGGAATAGTGAGTGGTTATCCATAGTGGAGGCATATTTGAAACTTAAGACTACATTGTATATGGGCTGGAGCATTGGCTTAACAGTTAACACTTCTTGCTGCTTTTGCATCCATGTCAGGTGATTCACGACTACCTATTACTGCAGTGCGCCAGGTCTGATGCCCTCTTTGACCTCTGTGAGCAGTTGCATATATGCACGTGCATGTAGACAAACGTGTACCCATAAATAAATCTTTGGAAAAAACCCTTAGAGTACACATACTCTGTACACATATCTTCCTGCTATAAGATTTTTAAATATATGCATATATTATATATGTAAATATACTATGCATTTACATTTAGTAGATATATATATAATACTCAGTATTTTTCTATTTGAAAACAATATGCTGTTTTTATAATATGAATTCTAGGAAATGGGGCCAAATCAAACTTTTAGATTGGTAATTATGTATGGATGATATATGTATTTGGCATTTGTGATTAAATTCTCTCTCAGTTTGGGGAATTTTTTTATTCTAAGATACTTGTTTAGAGAGGAAGAAAGAAAACAAATGACATATCTTTTCTTGGTGTACAGCCACATCATGCCACCTCACCTTTGCCTAGTGTAGAAGACTCCTGTGGTGGCAGGAGAGCAGCAAGAAGACTGAGTTGCTGACGTAGCAGCTGCAGCAGAGCTAGGCTAAGTGTCCAGAGCAAGTGAGGTCAAAGTAGAGAGGTGCTTGCTGTGTGCTGGGACCTGTGTGCTGTAGCTCATGGATGCCGGCTGACAGCAATCTCTTCTTGACCCAGTGTGTTGCTGTATTTTGTTTGTTGTTGGTATTCGCAAGGGGAATTGTCAAATGGTGTAAACTGTGGCTTTTCCATTACTCTCTCTCAGGAATGATGTTACTAACACTTCTGGCGTCACTGTCCCTGTGGTTTACCTTCGGCTGTGTTCACGCTGTGGAGGTTGTAGAGATAGCTTTTGTTCTGAAATTTCACTGATCAAACCAATATATTAATTTTAAAACATAAATTATTTAAACTATCAATGTATGTATGTACATATATATATGCATGTACACATATATATGTATGATATATGTACATATAGGTATGTTTGAAGCCTAATATTAAAGTAGTCTCTGACACCTCTCTGATGCAAACATATAATATCTGAATAATTCTGCTCAGGTGTTCTGGTCCCCACCCCTTCCTACACCAAGAAACAATTGCTGTAAATTTTTAGTTTATCCATTGATTTTTAAGTATATTTTGATTGCATATGCAATTACAGTAAATATGTATCAAATACTTTGATGGCTATTTAGTTTATTATTATTTTTTTTTACCAGTTTTGGAATTGAACAAACATGTAATAGGAGATGAACTCAGAAACTGAATTAGTATATGATAGAATTAAGCCAGTATTCCTGTTTATAAGATGATGCCAAATTATTTTACAAAGGGTGCATCATTTATAGTACTTTCATTAGAGTATACAGTATCTATTTGAAAGGTACCTTTATGACACTTGAAACTACCAGTTTTTTTCTAAACTTGTGGATGTAAAATACAATATTCTTCCTTAGGTTACTATTTTTTCTTCCAATAAATTTTAGAATCAAATTATTAAATCTCTTAAAGTGTGCTAGGATTTTTCCGAAGCTGCAGATCAGCTCAAAGACAGTTGACATCTTTATAGGATATGATGTGATGCTACCCATAAAATGCTGGTAAACTGCCCATCTGAAGAGAGTAAAGGGCCTCTGTGGGTAGCGTTTACCGCTCTCTGTAGTTTAATAAGTCTGTATTATACAACGTGAAACCACTCAACCTGGAATTAGGAAGAAACACACAGAATAGATTCCTGTGGGTTAGCCTGAGATGGCTAGTTTCATGACCTCCAGGCACACATGTAAACACACATACACACACACACTTTAAATTTAGGTTCTGCGTATGAAAGAAAATATGGTAATTTCTTTCTGAGTCAGTCTGGCTTGCTTTGCTTAACATAATGTTTTTCAGTTGCACTTATTTTTCTGTAAATACCATGATTTCAGTTTCTGTATAGCTGCATGAAATTCCCTTGCATTCTATACTGCATTTTCTTTATCTGTTGTTTGTTGATGGGTAACAAGGCTGGTTATGTACCTAGTGTAAATAGCACAGTTGTATACCTGTTTGTGCAAACATTCTCTTGATTTAGGACATAGACTAGCAGAGCAATGTCACGTGGTAGTTGTAGTTTCAGTTTTTTAGGAACTTCCAAACTGATTTCCATAGTGGCTGCACCAGCCTGCAGTCCCACCAGCACTGAATATTAAGTGTTCTTCCCTCTGTCCTCACCAGCATTTGTTGTATGTGATTTCTTGATAGTAACCATTAGCGCTAGAGTAAGATGGATTTCTTTCCCGTGATGACCAGTCCATCAGGATACTTAAAGAATATTTATTGGATATTTTCAAAAAATATTAGTGGTCATTTGTGTCCCCCCCCCCATGGCTAATGATGTTAAACGTTTTTTCAAGTATTGATTGGCCATTTGTAGTTTCTCCTTTGAGAACTGTATTGTTTAGTTCATTAGCCCATTTGTTTATGATGATTTGGGAGGGTGGATTTTGACAGTCATATACATGTTTATGTGTGTAATGACACATCTGATGGTCAGTGGACAGTGTGGTCATCTCTTCACCCTGCACATTGTTCCTTTTGTTTCAAAGAAGCTCCTTAGTTCCATGCAATCTGCCTGTCAACTCCGGGATTTTTTCTGGTCCTGTTGGCGACCTCTTCGGAAAATCCTTGCCTCTTCCTGTGCTTAGAATTGTTTCACCTGTTTTTTTCCCAGCAGTTTCTGAGTTTTATGTCAAGATCTTTGATCCATTTTCATTGATTTTGTGCAGAGAGATGGATCTGATTTTATCCTTTGACACATGGAAAACCAGTTTTCCCACCAACTTTTTTTTCGAGCTTGTCATTTCTCCAGTATATGTCTTGGCAGTTTGTAAAAATAATTAGACATCTGTAGCTGTGTGGGCTCATTTCTCGATCCCTTATTCTATCCCATTGTCTGTCTTTGTGCCATTACCGTACTTTGTTGTTTCTGCTGTGGCTGTGGAATAGGATTTGGGATTAAATGTCAGAATGCCTCTAGAATGTTGTAGAGAACTTTTCTGTTTATGCATATTTTGAGTCCTATATACCTTTAATTTCATTGAATAGATTATTTATGCCTTTAGTGTTTATCTCAGCTCTAACTATTGTGTTCTTAGGTTTGATTTCTTTATGTCCCAGGTTGTTGTTTCTTTAAATTACATCCTGCCTTTGCCCCATTCATTCATTCATTCATTCATTATTTTTCTGGCTGTTACTTGAATGTAATATTTTGTCAACTTTGCATTCTTTTTTCTGGTGAATTTTCTACTTAAAAATTTTAATACATTCATGAGTCTCTGTCTCTGTGTGTGTGTGTATGTGTATGTGTGTGTATCATGGCATTCATGTAGAGACCAGAGAAACCTTTCAGGAACTGGTTTTCTCCTTCCACGAAATGGACCCTTGGATCAAACTCAGGCTTCCGGGCTTGGCAGCAGGTTCCTTTCCTGATGACCCATCACATCCTTCCCATTCTGTGTTTTTAATTTGATTTGCTTTTCGTCTCCTACATTTCTGTTTGTTTTTGTTTTTTAAGATCCCAATTTGTTTGTTAATTTTTTTCTTTTTTGTTGCTGACTTTTTTCTCCCCACATTACTGATTTTTCTCATCCATTTTTCTGACTTTTCCTGCCTGTTACTGGTTCTGTTTTCTCTCTTCTGGTGTGAATTCATTTGTTTGTATCTTCTCTCAGGTCTCTGATCATTTTCCCAAGAATACTTGATTTAGATTTTACCTCTGTAGTATCTTTGAGTTCAGTGGTTAAAGAGTTACCATCATTGAAGAATTCGTGTTGCTGTTCGTGTATGCGTGTGTGTGTGTGTGTGTGTGTCTATATGCGCACTCGAGCACTGTGTCTGTGGAAACCAAGGTGGACATAGTTGTCCTTCTCTGTAACTTCTCCTTAGTGGCTGAGAGAGGCTATGATGGTGAGTGTTCATTGTCACCTGGAAGATGGGCAGGTCCTGGGCATGCTGTAGGGGTTATCTTGGTTGTGTTGACTGTGGTGGGCACTGTGCACTGTAGATGGTGCCTTTCCCAGATTGGGATTCCGAGCTGTATAATTGGAGAAAGCATGCTGAATTCATCCTTTTTCGCTTCCAGGCTGGATGTCATGGAACTGACTGATTCAAGCTCCTGCTGCCTGGGTCCCACACCATGCTCTCAAGTCAGAAGAGACTGTCCCCCTTAGGTTGCTTTTGTTAGGGTTTTTTTTTTCAGAGAAATTGAAAAAATAACCTAAGAAACAAGGTCTCCCACTTAATTTGGAGCCCAGTTTTGGTCAGACTAGCTAGCTGGCTATAGTGGCAGGCCAGTGAGCCCCCCAGATTTGCCTGTTTCTGTCCCCCAACATGGACTTATAGTCATGGATTGCCTTTATATGGGCATTAGGCTTATTAAGTTTTCTCACTAGCCTGTTGTTCGTTCATATTTTGATCTGTGCGTGTTTCTGTATATTCACACATATGTTAGTCTGAGCAGCTGTAGTAGAATTTTGGGGAGGAGCCTTCACATCGAGTAACCTGCCCTTGATGGTACAGTCTCTAGTACCACTCAACGAGAAGCCAGCTGCCTTAAATTTTTATTATATATGGTGGGGTGTGTGTGTGTGTGTGTGTGTGTGTGTGTGTGTGTGTGTCTCTTCCTGATGCCAAGCTGCTTTTGTAAGTGGCTTTTGTTTCCTCCTTCAACCAGGTTTCAGCCTTTCTTCTCTGGGTGCAATGCCCTTTTTACTTCCACTCTTTTCTGGATTTCTGAGGCTTTTCCTCCTCCTTCTTGTAGTAATACCCATTTTCCTTTACTTTAACTCTTACTGCCTCTCTCAGAAGCCCACTCTAGCCCACCATCTTGCCCCGAAATAGTATCTGCCTTTTATAGCTGAAAGGCGGAGATAACTTAGATGAAAGGTTAGACTGCATAAACCTGAATGTGTAACACTATGGGTCAGGGTCAACGTTGATTTTTCAGCTTGGTGACTTGCTTGCTTGGGAAATAAAGTATAAATGTTTGCCAACTGTTTTTCACTTCTTTTCTGAAAATATGTATTAATTTTTATGCACAGAAATATTTACTTTAAAAAGCCTTACTTTTAATGAAAAACATAAACATTTTAAAACTATGATAATAACTTAAAGATCTATATAGTAATTATCATTTCTATTAAATTTATTTTTCTGCATATAAGCAAATTTAACTGTGTTTATCCAGTTTTGCTATCAGCATTTTATTATATAAACGTTTAGCTTTATAACTAGTTAGTCCATTGATTTTATTTTTTACTTTGATTGAAGTTGGCAAGAGAGAACATTTTTTTCTCCCTGTCAACACATGTCATGTAGCATCAGATTTAAAATCATTTTAAAAAGGGGGTGTAGAGCCAGGTGGTTGTGGTGCATGCCTCTAATGCCAGAATTCAGGAGGCAGAGACAGACGGATCTCTGTGAGTTCTAGGCCAGCCTGGTCTACAGAGTGAGTTTCAGGACAGTCAAGACTACACAGAGAAACCTTGTCTCGAAAAACAAAACAAAGCAAAAAGGAAGTGTAGAAGTAAGTGTACCTCACTCCTTGAACTTTCTGTATCTTATTGTTCTGGAGCACTGTATTTGTATGTGTTCTTTAACTAGAAGGTGGGGTTGGTGTGGGAGGGCTGTAAAGTTGATGTGTTTGAGGAGGAAGCATTCCTTTGAGCTGCTGCTCTAAGGTGGTGTCGCTTACAGTAATGGCAATGTGTTCCCTCCTGACTGCCTGTTCATATGATGGGGAAGAAGTAGATTTATAGGAACTGGTTAGAGCATGTCCTACCACACCTTTCGTTAAAGGAATCAACTGTTCATTTAGTGCTTTCATGCCTTGGAACTATCTTAAAGTGGATTCACAAAGTTGTTCTTCTGCAGGCTTCCTGCTTGAAATTTTACCTCTGTGAATTAGAAAATAATTTCAGTCTTGACTTTAATTGAAGTTATTTTTATGTCATAGTAAATAACCATTAAAAAGAGAAAATTGTGTAATTGAAATTGTAGCAATGACTAAGAAGTGACCTTCATTCCTTTGTGTTTGACAGCTTGAAGGTCCATGTGTTTTACAAATTCAGAAGGTCCGCAATGTCGCTGCACCAAAGGACAATGAGGAGTCACAGGCTGCGCCAAGGATGCTCCGTTTACAGATGACTGATGGGCATACCAGTTGTATGGCAGTAGAGTTCAGTTATATTTCAAAAATCAGGTGATTCATATAACTTATTAAAGAAAATTTGAAGGTGCTTTACAAGCCTGATTTCATTGTAAGAATGTGAATAGGGAGGAATGGAGTCTTTAGTGAATGTTGTACTTTTTTTCAAGAAATTGATAGAATTTTTGTTTATCTACCTAGAAGACAGTTAGGGATAAAGTTAGTCACTCTTTTCTGTGTTATCTATAAAAGAAATGTAAGACGTGCATGTAAGCCAGATAGTGGTGGTGCACGCTTTTAATCGCAAGGCAGAGGCAGGTGGATCTCTGTGAGTTCGAGGCCAGCCTGATCTACAAGAGCTCGTTCCAGGACGGGCTCCAAAGCTACACAGAGAGGCCATGTCTTGAAAATCAAAAACAAGCAAACAAACAAAAAAACAACAAAAAATGCATGCAAGCATTTTGTTTTTCCAGAAAATTTTAGGTCATTCATTGTTTAAAACACAGTAGAATTGCTTTAAATATGTCATGTTTTGTTTTTCCCTGATAGTTTAGCAGCTAACTGTACATATTAGTGTGTCATTATATTATTTAGGATTCTAGCCAAATTTGTAGGCTCATATACTTTCTAAGGAGATAATTAAAGCTAAGAAGGTTTGTGGCTCCCTACTTCATAAACAAGAATCTTTAAGGAACAACCTTTCAAATTTTTATTTTGTTTAAAAATATTTTTATTAAATCTTTGAGCATTTAATACCATATATTTTGGTCATTTCCACCCCTCCCTCAGCTCCTCCCAAATCCACCACCACTCCCTACCCACTCAACCTTTTTTTTTCTTTTTTATATTCATGGAGTCTAGTATTTGCTACTCATATACATTGGATTTGGAACCATCCACTCTAGCTTGGTTGACCTACCAGGGGCCACACACTTAAAGAAACTCTATTCCTGGCAGCAGCCATCAGTTAATTGCCAATAGCTCCTCAGCTTGTGTGTGTGGGATTCCTATCCATCTCCTGCCTCCATGCATGAAATTAATTAATTTTTGTCTTACATGAGCTTGTGTGAGCCTTGGGCATGTTGTCACAACCTCTGTGACTTCATATGTGCCACTGCTCCGCTGTTTTTAGAAAGCCCTGTTGTGGTCATCCACCATCACAGGCTCTTAGAACTTTTCCACCTCTCTTTTTATAAATGGTTCCTGAGACTTGGAAAGGGAAGGTATGATATCAGTGTCACATGTAGGGGAGTATCCCACAGTCTTTCATTCTTTATACCTATCCAGTTATGGGTCTCTGTTGATTACCGTCTACTGCAAGGAGCTTCTCTGATGAGAATTGAAAGATACACTAATTTAAGTCAGTAGGAATATTTAATACTATGTTGTTTTAAAATAGTAGTGGGTTTTCCCATAGGGTTTATGAACTGTCTAGCTACAGGTTTATTGGTCCTGATAATAGCATCAGGTTGGGTTCTGTCTTGTGGTGTGGGCTTTAAATCCATTTATAAGGTGGTTAGTTACTCCCGTGGCATGGACACCACTCTTGGATCATTGGGCGTATTTTGCCAGGTTGGTCGTTATTACTGGTTATTGTAAATTGTTGACTACACAGCAGGATAAGACTAATAATTATTATTTTTCCCCTCTGGTACGACATAGCACTTTACAGCACTATGAAAGTTAGCTAGTAGGAATTACAGATATTTAGAGATACAACTCTTAAGATGTAGAAAGATGAGTAGAAAGATGAGAACGTGTTCCTATCAATGTTTGCAGAGGTTTCTGTCCCTCCTGGTCCTGCAATAAACACACAGAAACTATATTATTTAAATCACTGCTTGGCCTATTAGCTCTAGCTTCTTATTGGCTAACTCTTACATCTTACATTAACCCATTTCTATTAATCTGTGTATTGTCACATGACTGTGGCTTACCAGCAAGGTTCTTGAGCGTCTTTTTCCGGTGGGTTCTCAATTACTCTACCTTCTTTCTCCCAGCATTAATTTTTGTTTTCCTGCCTAGCTCTATTCTACCCTATCACGTGCCAAAGCAATTTCTTTATTCATTAACCAATAAAAGCAACACATATACAGAAAGACTTCTCATACCATTTATCAAGACAGTTTGAACACTGCTTTCTGGAAGAAAGAACTTTTCTTGGACATTTGCGAGCTTTTTTATTTTTTTGAGTCATTGTACATGGTCTTGTTTGCTACTTTGGTTCCTCTGAGCTTTTTTACTTAATGTAAATTCATAAAGAATGCTTTTTTTCCTAAGCAAGTTTATAGTCTTTACCATACACTGTATTCCATTCCCTTTTTGTGGAGAGTCCTAAGATAAAGTTAAATTTTACTTCCTAGTAGCTGATACAATAGCAATATAGGCATGTAGACATGTAATTATTTTCTTGGAGCCCAGAGAATTATGGCAACTTGTGGGAGACGGGAGTTTGATTTGAAATATGAACGGTTTTGAGAGAGGTGAATTGTTGCTGCTCTAGTTGGCGGCATGAACCTGGGAGAGTGGAGGTCCCCAAAATGAAGCAAATGAAAGTCTCACGTGGTAGCCAACTTTATTCAGAGCCATCAGGTAGCTCTGTTCTGAGGCTTATGCAAGGTCATATGAATTTAGGCTGTTTACAGACCCAAGGACAACTGGTGCTTGACAACATTTTTAATTAACAAAAGTAAGATGATGGGCAATAAATAAACCCAGTATTACTGCACCTGGGTGGGGCTCCGAAGCACATTCAAGAACAGCCTCTGTTTACAAGACTCTTGTTTACATGGTTTTCTCACAAGTTCTCAGAAACCTCCCACTGCCTCATTCAGGGACTGGCATGTGCTGCTCTAGGGAAGGGCACAGGTCAGTTTGGCAGAGCTTAGGGATTTGGAGTAGGTTGAAGTGATACTGTTTTCCTTCGGTCTGTTTCTGCCTTTGGTAAAGGAGGGACCCTCCTGAGATGATAAATGGATAAATATTTATCAAAACTGTCGAGTTTTATACAAGGGCCAAACGGGGAGGTGGCTTAGCTACCTTGTGATTGCATTGCCTTCTTTTTGAAGAGAAGGATTCCTATTTGTGGAAAATAGTCTTTCCTCGCTTAACAGATTGAGTGCAGCCCTTCCAAGGGCTCGAGGGTGCCACAGAAGGCTGACTTGCTAAGGAATGCACATTTTCTGCTTTTCCTCTGTAACTTTTCTCTGCCCAATGCCATCTGCTGTCCTTTTCTATTGGATTTATTATGGTTTAACAGCTAAATTTTTTACATTATTGAAGCAGCCTTTGCTATCACAGAAATGACAGCATGTAAAACTGTTCTTTCATGGGGATAATTTAGAAGAGTTTTAATGTTTGGGTAGTGGTTGCCATAGAAGGAAGGTGAAATAACTCTGTAGATAGGATAAGCCAGGTGCAGGGCTGGGCTGGGCCGCCTCAGTGGGCTGTGCATTTCTCCAGGCACTCCTAGCCTTGCATCTCCTGTACAGTCCTACACGGTTTTAGGTTTTGTTTGTAATTACAGTGAAGAAAGAGTAAAGATGTGTGGGGTGCCAAAGAAGTAGTTATTAAGCCAAAATGTACTCTTTAAGTAAGAGTAAAGTATGATAGTGAAGTCAATGAAGTAAAAAGTATAATGTAATTTTAATTTTGTAGCAATAAAATTATAATTTAATCTAGTGGGATTCTATCAGTTGTTTTTGTAAAAATTTAAGTTCATTCTTAAATTATTTGACATTAAGCAAAGTTTCGGGAGGATGTAGTCATCTAATAACACAAAGTTAATCATTTACTTTTATATTTTCTGTTTTCTTTGTTACTTATTTATTTGATATTTATCTTTTTATTGTCTCATTTTTTGCAGTTCCTTGTATTCATAATTTCGTGTGCTGGTATATTCTTAGTTCTGGTTTTATTGATTTATTAGAAATTTTTGGCTAAAACTTCTTTTTAAGAAAAAACATAGATCAGTAGTATAACTTTAGTGCTTTCTTTGGCCGTAAAAGGGCATCAACCTATGTTCCATGGTGCCTTTTCATTGATTCATTCAGAAATGAAGAAATGACGAACTGCAGAATTATTGAATCTGTATTTGCTGATTTCCTAGAATTGGGAAAAACTTGTTAGTGTAATTGTGTTGCTTATCTTGAAGATGGGGCACTGTTCATAGTGGCTGCACTTCAGACACGGAGTTCTACACAGGTGAGGTTAGGCAAGGCTGTGACTAGCTGTTCTGTCAGTGTTGAATTATGACAGGAATGTTCAACTAGTGAACTGCAGAACACTTTTAATGGCTTTATTGAGATAGAATTGATAATATGCAATGATACACATATTAGATATATCTGATACATGGAACAGTATGTAATCTATCTTACCCTGTAAGGGTTCTTTGAAGCTTGAGAAATAGGCATATTCTTACTTCTTTTTACTAGTGAATTTTAGTAGCTGTCCTTTGAAGGGCTGTGGTATTAACACTCACTGATTTGATGTTGCATATAGCAGCATGTCCTTCAATTGTGAATAACGAAACCATTGCAGATTAACTTTCTAATTCACCCCGTGTTTCATGCAGATTGTTTTAGGAGTCCTATTTGAGAGCTTTCTCTCTTGCTGTATGTGAGCTGGAGTGCAGTTCATATCTGTGCTTTCAAACCAATGTGATGAAGTGGATTTCATCCTGTATTTCCTTTAGCAAAGTTGTGGGAAGATAAACATTTTGTCTCTGGTTTTTGTGCAAGGATTTGTGGTTCACCCATTGATAACCCAAGTGATTCACCCAAATGATTAACACTGACCTTTTTTAGAAAAGTCTTGTTGCAGTTAGTACTTACATACTTCCAAGTTGGATTATAAATTTTTTTAAAGTTCTTACATAAGTAATTTCTCATGTTTTGTCTTTAACTAGATGACTAACAAAAAGGGGTTTTATAGATTACGGTAACTCATGTAAATGTTAAATTTCTATGTTTATTACTGGTTAGATATCTTTTTCTCCATTAAGATTTAATTTAATAATGGTATATTTTTGCCATGAATAGCAAAAGTTAGAACAAAGAAAGGGAGATAGTGTTTATAGATGGTAGAGTTGAGAAGTGCTTCCCTGGCTGGAGAGCTGTCCCAGTGGTTTAAAGCACTGGGTATTTTTCCAGTTCAGTTGTGGGTTCAATTCCCAGCATTGACACGATGGCTCATGACCATCTGTAACTCCAGTTCCTAGGGCCCTAGCTCCATATATGCAGGTAAAACACTCACACACATAAATGAAAATAAATCTTAAAAAGGAAAAGAAAACTGTTTTCCCTTTTCTTTACTGTAGCTTTGTGTGGTGTGATTGTTTGTGTCCACATTTGCTTTAACTTGTGGAAATTGAGTTCGTTTTGTTCTATACTTGGTCTTTATTAACGTGATCCATTTATACTTTCTAGCTAGTCCCCCTGGAAACTACTTTAGGTGTCAGTGCATTTTGATTATGTCATAAGACTCATTTTCATGTTGTGGAGGAGTGTCAATGCAGCTTTAAGTCCTAATTCCTTTTGGTTTTCTTCTGCGTCAGTCTGAACACACCACCTGGCACGAAAGTGAGGCTCTCGGGCGTCGTTGATGTAAAGAATGGATTCCTGCTGCTGACTGACTCTAACACCACAGTCCTTGGTGGTGAGGTGGAACACCTGATTGACAAGTGGGAGTTACAGAGAGTAAGTGGGCAGTAAGAACGGCTGAGACTGTTGGCACGCCAGGCTTTCTGACCGTTCTCGAGGGACGTGTCCCATCCTGAGCGGTAACCTTAGTCTTTTGTGCCAGAATTATGAAGCTAAAACACAATGATCTTAGAGCAGCTGCCTGCTATGATCCCACCACAGTCTTCCTCGAAAGCAGCTGAAATTTTTCAGTACTTGTTATATTTCTTTTTCATGTGTTAAATGTTCTTTTTATAGTATCTTGGCAGGTTTGAAACTTGTCAGTTAAGAGAAGGATATTTTAAAGTCAGATCAATGCTTATATAATTTTCCAACTTCCCAGCAAGAATCATTTCACTTAAAACTATTAAATTTGGGAGGAACTTACTCATTTCTAACACATAGACACACAGACATGCACTCACAATTCTTTCCCATGTTAAACACGATTCTGCTTTCTGTCTCTATGAACTTAAATGTTTTGCTTTCTCTTAGACATGTATTATTACAGTATTTGTTCTTTTGTGTCTGGCTTATTCTGTATAATATGTGTCAGAATTTCTCTCTTTTATAGGCTCAGTAGTATTCCATTGTTCATAGCACATTTTATTTATTCATCTGTCAGCGGGCATTAATGTTCCTATCTTTTGCTCACTGTAAAAATGGTGCTATGAATATGAGCATGCAAATAATAGCTCCTCCCAGTTCTTTTGTATGCACACTTGTCAGATTGCTGGGTTATATGCTAATTTTGCTTTTATTCTTTTAGTAAGGTTCTGACTTGTCCACTGGTTATTTTCTCATAGTAGATCTTCTATGTGAAGTGGAGCCTCTTGGTTTCTGTGTGCATTTCCCCAAGGCTTAGTGACACTGGGTCTCCTCTCCTGAGGTGGTTGTTGATTACTGAGCTCTACATGCTGTGCTTTCTACATTGTACATCCAATCAGAAGCCTGGCTTACTTCTTCCCTTAGGAATAGCAGTCTTACGTTACACGTTGTGCTGGGTTTAGTACAGTTGTACTCATTGTGTGTAAAGGCAGATTAGGTCTGGCTCTTTGTACCTTCATCAGTGCAAGAAATACAAGTCTTCTAACTTGTTTTTGATTGTTCATGTTAACAAGACCTGTTAATTTATGTTAGCCTTTAGAGGAAGTTTTAGTAGAAATTGAAATGATTTATTGCTGTTTACATAATCCCTTCCTTGTAAATAGAAACTGAGAAAAGGGCCCCTAGATAGTCTTATATTTGTGCCATGCTTTTTTTTTTAAATTAAAGAGATTGACAACTCACATGTAGATTGTGAAGAGTATGGCATCCTTATACCACTTTTATTATACTTTTCTCATTAAACTCATATTATAGTTGCCATTAGCCTTATTATTCAATCTGTAATTTACATGAACTGTGTAAGAGTGTTTACATAATTCAGGAACTCTGGAATATATTAAAAATGTATGTGATGGATTTTTAAAAAATAATTTGAGACTCTTTTACTTTGTATTTTCATCACAACGTCTGTAATGGTAATTTTAAAAAATGCACAAGTTGAAAGTTTAGAAGATAGATTTAATAACAATAGCTTTGCGGTGCATGCTAATACCTTCAGTGGGAAGGAGAGCTGAATGGGATCCTTTTTAGCTTCCCTTGGCCCTGTAGAGGGCCTTCACAGTATGACAAAGTGCTTTTGCTGAAGACAGTTTTCCTCCCATTTCACAATACGTTGTTCTCTAATTCTAATTAGGCAAGCTTGAAAATAAAATTGGAACTGGTAAGTTTGGAAGCTTGTGTCTATTACATGATAGTCAGAGGCTGTGCAGTGGCTCAGCAGGTAAAGGTGTTTGCCTTTAGGCCTCATAACTTGAGTTTGATTCCTGGGATCCACATAGGAAGAAAGGGAAAATTGACCCATGCAAATTGTCTTCTGTACTTCATGTACTTACGCATGTGTGTTTGTATGTGCCTGCACATATGCACATAAAATATAACAAAACTTTTAAAGAACCCAGTTGGTTCATTATCTCTTCAACATCTGAATTGATGTAAGAGAGTTTGACAAATTTTTACTGAGCGACTTTCCATATTATGAACTATAGTAGTGTGATGTTTAAAGTACTAGAAATTACCTTTACCAGTAATGGTTCTTATTTAGTAAATATTATCTCTAAAAACTCATTCTTGTAGAACCATTCAAGGTCTATAGGTTATGTGCTTCAAAGTAAAATTGTTCTCGCCAGAGTTTATTTTTGTGAATTGACTATATTTTTGAGGAGGTCTCTTTTCTCCAAAGGACAACAGCGTGAAAAATATTTCTGAAAGTTAAACTTGAATGTATTTTGGTCAGGAGAGATGAGGAATCCTTTGCCAGGTTACTAGAGTAAAGAATACAGAATTGCGTGTTTTGTAGTTTGAAATACCTTAAAGAAGGCTGTTGTGTCCTAAGAGTCTCTGCTAAGCAGTGCATCCCCGGTGCATTTGCATGTGGCTGGTGTGCTTATGTGTGTGATTTGTGCTTTATGACTGCTTATGTTTTTAAACAGAGCTTATCAAAACATAATAGAAGCAATATTGGAACTGAAGGTGGTCCACCTCCTTTTCTGCCTTTTGGACAGGTAAGGACTTTTTTCTGGTCAGTGACTCAGTCAGGAAAGAATGCTCTTCATTGTATTCAAACTGTGTGTGATTTTGTGTTATTTACTCAGACACTGTGGAGTTACATGGAAATATGAAAGACAAGGAATTTAATAATTTTGCTACCCCAAAGATTGAAGCAATTAAGAATTATGCACGAAGAACAAATTATAGCTAACTATAATAGGTTAATAGAAAACAAGCTTTTAAAAATGAGAATTTTAAAAATAAAGAGATAAAAAATACGCTAAAATTTACCTCTAAATTCTTTTCTTCAGCCTCCATCCAATTCCTCATGTCAGTAGGAAACTTAATTTTATTTCTAGCTGATGTTTTCAACTACAGTAGCAAGATTCCTCTTCTATAGAACCTAAATAATCCAATGTTTACTCCTTAATTTTTAACCATTTCTCAGTTTTCTATTGCTGTAACAAAAACACTGTGACCAAGGCAACTTTTAGAAGAAAAATTTAATTGGGGCTTAGAGTTTGAGAGGGTGAGTCCATGGCTCTAGTGGAGGGAAGCACAGTAGCAAGCAGATTAGCATGGCACTGGGGCAGTGGTGTCACAGGCTTACATTTTGATCTACCTGCATGAGGCAGAGAATACCAGCTGGGAATGGCCTGGACTTTAGAGACCTCAGAGCCCACCCCCAGTGACACACCTCCTCCAACAAGGCCACACCTCCTCCAACAAGGCCACGCCTCCTAGTCCTTCCCCAGCAGTTCCACCAACTGGGCACTGAGCATTAAGGCATATAAGCCCATGGGGCATTCTCATTAAACTGCCCCACCTTTCCTATTCAAAGGAACTTTGAGGGCAGTCTTGAGTTGGCCTGGGTCTTGTGTCTTCCTTCCTGTACACAACCTGGAGCCGTGTTCCAGCAGTCTCCTCCACATGAGGAGCTGACAGCAATCCCTGTGTTTCTTGACTTTGCCTTTTTTGCCACCACCAAAGGTTTGAACTGTATTTACTCTGTACTTTTCTTAGAGAATGCTAGTCAAAGTGAAGGTGAATTGGGGACATAAAAGTAGGCAGTTGAAACCAACATTTTATTTTGTATTTTGTTTTATTTGGGTTTTGTTTGAAATTTTGGTATTAAAAAGATACCTAGTTGGTATGAAGATGCCAATCAGTTGATCTTATCTCTTATCTTCATACCAACTAAATATCTTTTTAATACCAAAATTTCAAACAAAGCCCAAAATAATTTTTATGAACTATGCTCAGATTTAAATTAGAGTCATTCGTGCTTCACATGCATTTTTTTAAGTATATAAAAAACATGCTCCCACGCCCTTTTTTAAAGATAAAAGTAGATAGGAAGTCCATGTTATGGTCCATGTTAATAACATTCTGTCTGTAATAAAAGAGACAGGAGTGAAATTTTTATAGTAATTTATACTTGAAGGTAATAATTGACATATCTGTAAAATTTACTTTTTCCGAAACATTTATAGAATTTTGTTTTCTTAAATTACTTATGATATAAAAAATGACTTTTCCCCCAGAGATACTTACTGATTTAATTTTTGTTTATAATTTGAAATATGAATTACATTTTTATAGGGTAGGAAGGATAGGAAAGGGTTTAGTTTCAGCTAGTTTATTTTATTTTATTTTCATTCATTCTGGATAGGTCTTGTGCAGCATATCCCAGCATGGTAGGCGGATTAAGATGGTGATGCTGGCTGTGTGGTGATATATAAATAGCTGTTTACTGTGGAGGAAGCACACTGTATTTGTATATCACATTTGAGAAAATTTCCTCTTCTCCCCTTCCTTCTTGTTAATGAGCTACAAAAACTCAGTCACTTTAGAGGACCTGTAGTGGTGTGGATGAGAGTTCAGGGGCTGTTTCCAGACAGAGACACATGCCATTATTAAATTATGAGATTAAAAATCAAAACAAAAAAACATATTTGTATCTTAATTGGCACAGAGAGCATATTTTTAGTCTTTGTTACAAGTTCAGATGCATTTTGTTAACATGTTAACAAGTGTCTGATTCATGGATATTTTGGTATAATGTGGAAATTGAACTCTTAGTTACAAAATCAAATTTACATGGTTTTAGTTCATGTAGAGACCTTGAAATCTACAGCTATTTTAAAGTTATTACCTTAAAATAAAACTTGGGTCTGCATCCCAGTATGTTTTGTAAATATGTGGCCTCATTCAGGTAATGTATGTGTACACACACACACACACACACACACACACACACACACACACACAGAGAGAGAGAGAGAGAGAGAGAGAGAGAGAGAGAGAGAGAGAGAGAGAAATCTTTAGTTTTTATTTATTTAAAAGTTATGTTGTAGTCACCTTCCCACTGTTAATTTAATCTGTTGGATGGAGTGGTATTTTGCTTTTACCAATGATAAGAAATATAAACATTTCTTTTGAAGAACTATTTCTTTCTATAAAGAACTATAATTTCTTTTGGAAATCCTGAATCATATGGGTTTATTTTTCCAGAAGTGTGCATCTAATGTCCAAGTGGATAGCAGAGAACTTGATCGAAGAAAGACGTTGCAAGTTTCAGTGCCCGTCAAGCCTACAAATGATAATGATGAATTTGAAAAGCAAAGAACTGCTGCAATTGCAGAGGTCGCAAAGAGCAAAGAAGTAAGATAACTTTCCCAGATTTCTCCCATTGCATTCTCTTTAATTATTCATGGCCATTACTGCTTTTCACATAACTAGTCCCCAAGTATCCTTAGTTTGCTCTCGTTACATATTGTAGAAGTAGAAGAATGCCGTCTTCCTCTGGGGATTTTAGCCTGCTTCTTGGATTCATATGTTCTTTTTCCAAGTCATCTTGGAAGTTCTAGTAAATATTTCTATTAGCAAGTCATCCATCCTTGTGCCTCCTTTTCTTTCTTAATGAAATAGCACACTTTTCTTTTACATCATAGTAGAGGGTTTCTTGTTTTTAGTTGAGCTAGTTATCATTTAATATAAAAATATTCTCCCTCTATAATACCTGCTTCTGAAAATTAAAGCTTTTGAGGACTGAATTATGATCAATTAATGTATTAGAAATATGTCTTGTTAGCTTATTTTTATGTTAATTAGTTATAGCAAATGTTAATCATAGGACTACATATGTTTTTATAGTATACTCATTTACATTCATATACTCATCCTCTCTGTTACACTATAGTTAGCTAAATAGTTTGTTTTGAATTTCTTTCTTACTTGGACTAGTTTTTTTTCTCTGTTGATTGATTTTTCAGATTTTGGTATGAACTTTTGTATTTGTTGGTTAAATTTTTTTATTCATTAAAATTGAAATTTCCTGCATTCAGAATGCAATAAAGGTTTATGAATAGGCACTTTTCTATTTAATTTCAATGCTTCACCAGAAAGCTTATTGATATTCAATTGTCCTTCTTCTTTCTTTCTGTCTCCTATTTAGAGTAGGGCTGAACACAAAGCCTCTGAAATTGGGCATGCCAGGGCATGTCCTGCTGACAGTCCTGAATTGAATGATGAACTTTTTGTGCCCAATTTGCTTCATCTGTGAAATTTAGGAGCTGTGAACTGTCATGGATGCTGTACGGTTTATAATTGGTCAACTCTAAAACATCTACAACTGCCCCTACACATTGCACAAATTCTGACACTCCTTTGTGACAGTAATCACGACTGTTGGAATTCTTCAGTCGAAGGCACTTATATGCATTAAATGTATTTTATATGAAATATTTTAATTTTCCCTCAAAATATTAAATGATGTTATAAATTTTAAAATTTAGAAGATGCTTGGAACCTTTTCCATTGGTTCCAAGCTTTCTTCCTAAGGTTTTATTTGCAGTTACAAATGCCTACATATTGGACTATATAGTTAGCATTATAATGTACTTCAGTTTTTATATTATAATTGATCATATGTTTTCTTCACAGCTTTCAAGGACTGAAACATTTCAAAACTCAATTTGTTTTTGAGATTGTTGAAGTTAGCTAACTCGGGGCTTGTCCAGTGTTACCCAAAAGCAATTTATAGAGTAAATTGATATGTAGCATATGGATGATCTAGATTGTAAATAACAATGCATAGAAATAAGTTTCACACAGCAGTTTCATATATAGGCCTAATTAGGTAATGATAATGGAATTTGATTGATGGTTTTAAGGAGGTCAGCTATCTGTTAAACTAAGGGAGAATGATCCATGGAAAAACGAAAGCTACAGAAAAGAGCAGACATAGAAAACAGCAAGGTGGTCCTTGGATGAAGCAGAAGCCGAGGTAGCGGAAAAGGAGAGATAATGAAGGTCAGTTGCAGGACCTACAAACTGTTGAAAGACAAACTGATGTACTTCGTAGAAATTACAAGCTTTTGCATGTCTTGCTCATAGCAATAACATCAGCCAACGGGTATCTGAAAGGGTTTCTTCTGGTTGCTTCATTGAGACTGGCTGTAGAGAAGGAAGATTGGAATTGTAGACAGAATGGGAGATTGCTGAATTGATTCAGGAGAAGTGGTACAGATAGCAACTCCATAGGTGGAACAAAATTGCTTGTTTCAGAAAATTTGAAATTAAGGAAGACTTCTGAGAGATAAAGGACATTATTATTAGAGGAGATGTAAAGAATGACTATAAAGATTTTTAATGTTTTATGAAATGTAGCAGTCAGAAAAATATTATATAGTTTTTTTCTTTTAATGATGTTTAGGAATCAGCTGTGGATACTTTTCAGCCATGATATTCTGTCTTTCCAGTCATTCATGTTTATGGTCTATTTTTTCCATAATTATTTTGAAAAGACAAAAATTAAGATTAAATCAAGTTTCAAATTTACATACTTTTTTTTGGTTTTTCGAGACTGAATATATAGACTTAGACTTTTATATGTTGTTTGTAAGGAAATACATATACAATGCATGTAATTAATGAATTAATAAACAGATTTTGCTCTTGCATTCATGGGATTCTTTCTAAGTTTATATAATGATATCATCAGACTGTGACATACTTTAATTGATTACTGGTCAGATTAGTACTTTGTTCAGAATAACCTTGACTTGTATATGGTTCTAGGGCCTGAATCCAAGACATACTTAAATATTTTGCTAGAGTAATTTGGGTAACTAATTTTTATGATGTTTATATCATCTTATTTCAGTCTATATTGATGAACAGATAGGTTTGTTTTGATGACTTAAGTAAAATCTTGTAATTTTTTTTAATGCCCTGCCTGGACTTGTAGAAAGAAAATATTATGGCTTATAGATGTTTATGTTCTATGCTATTTTTAAGTATTTATTATTTTATTTTTACTTGTGAAAAATAATTAAGCTTTTGTCTGTTTTATTTTTCTTTTATCTAAAGACCAAGACCTTTGGAGGAGGTGGAGGTGGTGCCAGAAGTAATCTCAATATCGGTGCTGTCAGTCACCGAAATAGGGAAGTTTTACAGAAGGAAAGGCCTTCCAAATCAGAGAGCAAGCATGAAGGTGTCTATAGAGAGCTGGTAAGCATGACAGTCAGCCACAGGCAAATATACTGTGCTTTGAATATCCTCAATCTTTCATCAAACCTTTTTTCTTTGCATTTTTGTTGAGGTGCTATGTAAATTATGTTTCTTATCGTAGATGGGAGGCATATAATTATTCCATTTTTTTATCATGAAAATTTATGAGGTCATTTTTGTTTACTATTTT
Source organism: Ondatra zibethicus (assembly GCA_004026605.1). Lineage (NCBI taxonomy): Eukaryota > Metazoa > Chordata > Mammalia > Rodentia > Cricetidae > Ondatra > Ondatra zibethicus. Next base: position 46,891 of record PVIU01007046.1, on the reverse strand, counting down.
ATTTTCCTAAGAACTTATTCTAATATAGCATAAACTTTTTTATTTATTTTTTGTAATTTCTTTTTTGATTTTCAACGGAACTTTGCTATAGTACGGATTCCTCCTTGACTATTAGTGAAGCAGTAAGTTGGAATGTTTTTTGACTATGGCAGTTTTTCCCTAGCTATTGTTGACTTTTGCTGACCTGTGCAGACATTCTCTGCTGGACCTGGGATGTAAGGGCCTGAAGGAATGGAATGGACCGCAGTGTAGTGCTGTAGATGATTTTGGTTCACTTTCAGTGTACTTTTATACACGAATGTAACGAAGAAAGCTTGTTAGTTCAGAAAAACATGATCAGAAAAAAAAACATAAATAAGTGCCAGTAAGCACATACTAAATATTGGCCAAGTAGCCCTTTCCCAGAGCATTCTCAGGAAAGACCAATGTAAACACATTTGCCTCTCATGTACTGCAGATTATCTGGGAAAGCACAAATGCATGGGAGAAGGCCATATCCTGATTGGGATAGCAGTCAGCATATCCTTTCAACAGATTTGATTCTCTAGCTATGTTCTGACATCCATCAAGAATAAACATGTCTTATGAATTGAAGGTAAATGTTTAACCCAAGAGACCTTCTGCTTTTTTCCGGGAGACCTGCTCACCATGCTTCACTCTTTGACCAGGTTCCCACAGCTATGAACAAAATCTTGAGTTAAAAGACAGTAAGTAATCAAAATGGATATCTGACTTCGTGTACAGTTATTACTGTAGCTTTTTCTTCATTCTCTGCAGGTAGATGAGAAAGCTCTGAAGCATATAACAGAAATGGGCTTCAGTAAGGAAGCGTCGAGGCAAGCACTTATGGATAATGCCAACAATTTAGAAGCAGCATTGAATGTACTCCTAAACAGCAATAAACAGAAACCCGTTGTGGGTCCACCTCCTAGAGGTACTGTTCATGTGCCAGCATGATAAGTGATGGGCCAAGGCTGGGCTTTATGCTGTGAGGGCCGTAATGTTAGGTGACAATGTGGTTCTTAGGAGCATGAAGCTGGGAGCCATAGAGGTAGTTGGAGGCTGCTTCCCATGAGTGTCTTATCTCTGTATAAACTGTGTCTAATAGCAGAGATGTGACAAGAGAGACTATGATGTATACTAACTTCTTCTAGGAATTATTTCTAGAGCTGTGCCATTTTTATAAAAACTTACCAGTCTCTGAACTCTCCAAGTCAACAAACAGAACCTTTCACTTGGTTTCGCTCTTTAATTATCACATCTTAAAAGTGTTATTATTTGAGTAACAGATTGGGAAATATCCATATACATATGAATAAATAACCATACATATGCAATTAATACAGTGGTATTCTAAATATTATGTGAATTTGTGAGATACCTTTAAGATAGAGTAGTGTTTACAAAGTTTTGTTATGCACAGCTATAATTACGCTAAGCTTGAGTAACTCAACATTACTTTTTTGTAGAAAGAAAATACATTTTAAGTTAAAAATTTTTTAAATTAAAATGACACATATTTATTTCAAATCTGAGACCCATGTTAATTTGACAAATCTTGGACAGATCATGTTAAAGATTAAAGGTGCCTCTTAATAGCTTTATTTAAAGCATTTTTGCTGGACAAGAAATAGAATTTACTAAAGATGGTGAGAAGAAATGCATATACAATCCTATTTACTAGATTGCTGGTTCTGTTTTAGTGTGGTTTCTCCTTTTGCTTTTCACACATTATACATGTATGTATGTGCTTTTAAACCTTAAGGTAGAGGGAAAGGCAGGGGTCGCTCACGATCTGAAGATGAAGAGGACCTAGGAAACGCAAGGCCGTCAGCACCAAGCACATTATTTGATTTCTTGGAATCTAAAATGGGAACTTTGAATGTGGAAGGTAAGCTAATTTAAAATAGATTTTAAACTATATCAATTTCTTTAAAAGGCTTACCTAATTTGTAGTTGTACAAAATGATATCTATTCTGAATGGTTGTTTAGAATTTTTATAGCGAATTTTGTTTGACAAAAACACAGAAAGTTTTAGTTGTTACAATCTGAAAAAAATGCCAGTTTTCCTTTGATCCTAACTGTCTATTGAGTAATACTAGCAAACCGCTCCACCCACAGCTCTAAGAGACAAGAGCCAGTTGTGTAAACACGTGCTGGTGCTGGAAAACTCGCTGCAGCATGGCTTTATATCACCTACATCATTTGTGCAGTTGGTCTGTTTCTTTTCTCTCCATGTGTACATATTTTATGAGAATGTTACTGAGAGTGTGCTTTCTGTAGTATTTCTTCACATGGTGTACTGGAATGAGTACTATAAATACTGGAAGGAGAAGGAAGTATGTTAGCTATGTTTACAAGTGTGGGATATGCTAAATGTTTTCAGATATTATTTTCAAAATATTAAAATCAACTTTTCTTTCAGATTTGTTAATTCAACCAAATAAATTTGAAGCAAAATGCTTTTAATATAAATTTAAGTATCTATATTTTATGAAAACTAGGGTTTATCACTAGGTTTTATATTTTATACATGTATATTTTATAGATTATATATATTCTATATAGAAAACATACTGTAGTGTTTGAAAAGTCCCTGTTTGACATAGAAAATTTGTAAGGGTAACAGAAGAGAGAAGAGAGCAGTGTTTGCTCATGGAGGACTGATAACTTAGTTTTCCATCTCTGTGTAACAAAGACTACAGAGTCTGTAGCTAAGGTTTCGGGGGTGTGGAGTGGTGAGCTAACCCAGTGTCAGGCTTCTCTTACAGGCTTGCTTGCTGTGAGCTGTGACATCGTTCTTTGTAGCTGGAGGACTGATGTGCTTTTTTCTTGCTCCTTATTCCTTGGGCTGCTGTCAACTTCTGCAAGCAGCCTTCACATTGTGTGAGGACAAATCTTAGGCAACATAACATTGTTTTGCTTCTACATAGTCAGCAGAGGAATGACTTTCCGCTGCATCTTCACATCTGCCCTGACTGACTTCTTAGTGTTGTTAACCTCACGTCCTTTCAGTACCCATTAGGACCTCTCTTGATGCCTCTTATCCCTGACTCCTGTATTTGCATCTTATGGTGACTCCTAAATCATGAGTTCGGTTTTCTGTTTCTTTTTTGTTGGATTGAATATATAACTCATCTGTGATTTGGCATATGGAAATGAAATATTATTGTAGTTTATATTATGCCAGATCATATCTGATTATCATATTAAGATTTCTTCTGCTAAGTCCTCTTAATTTTTTGCTCATTTTAAAGTTTATATTAAGTAAATGATAATATCCACTAAGTAAATGATTAAATCCTCTTTAATAAGCATTTCTAAGCTCCTTAGTTAGTTTGTTTTGTCTCATAAACGACAGTATATTTGCAGGCATATTTATAATCTGTAATAATGTTTAGTCCTTTATTTGAAAGCTTTATTGCTAAAATAAGGCTAACTGGTTGTTTTGAATGGGTTAGGCACTGCTTTAATCAGGCTGATGAAAAAGTACTGCTGATTTACTGTGTCACTATTGTTAATATTAGCTGAGCAGACACTGAGTCCATCAACTGCATCACTTTCTGTCCCACACTCTAATGATGTTGACACCATACAGAAGAGATCCATTATTCCACACTGCAGTGTGAGCAGATGCACAATAATGAATACATTCGTAGACAGAAGTCATGATGCTTACAGAAGTTTTCTCTGTTCTCTTGGTCCTTTGTTCATGGATGCAGTGAAGACAGCAAGATTGATGGGAGAGCTTGATTTGGAGTGGCCATCAAGTGTAATTTTTTTTAACATATTGTTCTGTTAATCTTTCTCTTGTTAATTCACTTTCTTGTTAAGTGACAATATTCTTAAGTGAGCTGGGGTTTATAGGAACAGTCAAGACAACTGACTGAACTGGTTTTCAGGTATCTTACAGTTTCATTGTTTCCTTTTAATTGGAATTAAAGCCTGGAATACATTACTCAGAATTCTTTCAGAAATCTTACATTTTAAAATTAGATATTCGCAGATGGTAGGAAATATTGAACATTTTTCTTAGGGGCATCTAAAACGCTTTTGAGAATAGTCTTCCTAACACTTAATGGATAGCTGTCTTCATTGTCGTTTGGGTCTTGTAGAAGCTGACACCATGAGGACTAGTTGTAATTCACTGGTATACAGGTCTGGAGCTTCAGAAACATCTTTGTGAGTAGGAGGAATAGCAGGTTAGCTCTTGCTCAGTATGCGTGAGGCCCTGAGTTCAGTTTCTAATAGCACACACGCACATATAACATACACCACACACACACACAGACATACACACGTAACATAAACCACACACACACAACATACACCACACACGCACATGTAACATACACCACACACATGCACATACACACACACGTAAAATACACCACACACATGTAAAATACACCGTACATACATGCACATACACTCATATGCATAATTCTAATACATCATTGAATAATGGAGCTTTTCTTAGTATTTGTGTTTTGTTTCAGTTCAGTTCAAGCTGTCTTTGGATATTGTTTAATTTTAGGATTTCCAAAAGTCAGTATTTAGCTTAGCAAGTATCCTGGTTTGGTTTCTAGTGCTGTGGTGAACACCTTGACCACAAGTAACTTGGAGGAAAAGGGTTTATTTAATCCTAGAGTATACTGTCTATTATGAAGGAAATCAGGGCAGGAACTCAATGTTGGAACCTGGAGGCAGGCAGTGAAGCAAAGCTATAAAGAAATGCTGTTTACTGGCTTTCTCACTCACCCTGCTTTCTTTTATAAGGACCTCTGCACAGGGTGGCACCTCCCACAGTGAGCTGGGCTCTCCCATTGCAATCATTACTCGAGAAAACGTCTTACAGACTTGCCTGCGGGCCAGTGTGATGGAGATATTTCCTCACTGAGATTCCTTCTTCCAGATGTGTGTAGGCTTGTGTCAAGCTGGAAAACCAGCCCACTTAGCAAGTTTTGTCTTGGATGGTCTTATGTCATATTGGTTATGCTATTCTAAAGCAAAATTGTGAAACCCGAAACACTACAAAATATGTATCTTTTTGAGTTATGACATAGTGCTGTAATGCTGAAGATTTTATATCTGACTTCATATGGCAGACAACAGTCAAAATATAGGCATGCTAAAAGCACTAGGATATTTATTTGTATCTATATCCCACCCCAAGTCATATCATCGTGATAAAATGTGAAATACAAATATTCCCAAGTATTTTGTTTGAGGATTATTGAACGTGTAAGATTCTGTAGTGTTTCAAATTTATTGAGCGAACATCCTCCTTTAAGTATAAGACTTGTGTGTGTGTCAAATTTAATACAGGTTCGTAATACATTTACTTTCAGATCATATGCAATTCCTCTCGAAGAGCCAAGTGTACTATCATTTCTTGAATTTTGCGTTTAAATATTCTATCCGAAGTAACTGGCCGTTTTTTAGAAAATGTCTTCCAGCATTAGCTTTAAAAGCCTTTTTTCAGAGTAGGCAGCTGAACCCAGGGCTTCATGCGTACTTGGCAAGTGCTTGAAAGCTGAGCTCCATCTCCAGCCTTTGATGGACTGTGACCTGGAAGTGTCAGCCACATAAATGCTGCCCTCCTTTGGGTGTTTCTCAGGATCTCTTATCACACAATAGAACATCTAGTTTCTTGTGATTTCCAGCCTGCATATTTTAGAAATCTTAATTATTTTATATGCATTGCCTGTGTGGCTATTTCCTTAAACTAGTAATTTAGCTAGCACTAAGCTACACACATCTCCAGAATTTACTAGCAATCAAGCCCAAAAGGAATGAGATTTTTAAGAGTCTATAAAATACCTTGAAAAGAAATTGTATAGGTCTGTGAGTTCCCTCCAGACTGTGGCTTCATTAGCATACTATTAGCTGTGCTCTTAATTCAAAATGGTCCAAATATACATTCTTCTGAATTTTGAAATTTTTCTATATGGATGTTACATATCAAATAATTGAATATTAGTTACTTGAGGAAGATTACCCGTGCCAAACACCTGTACAGGGGTGGCACCACCCACAGTGAGTTGGGCCTTCCCATAGCAATCATTAATCAAGAAAACGTCTCACTAAATTTACATCATTTTATTTTGTGGTATAATATATAATTAATTTTCTTTGATATTTTATTAAATATGGATTTATTTTCTAAGAATGCTAAAAACACGGGCTTTTCTTTCATTTTTACTCTTCTAAGATTTTCTTCTCTATAAAAAATGATGGATGCTATTTACTGAGAACTGCTGTGTTCTTGGAACCTTGCTAAAGGCTTGCCAACACTAAATGATGTTATGATTTCCATGTGACAGATAAGCATGCTGGAAGAGAGAAAATGTCTTACTTTGAAGAGCTAAAGTACTGGGGTTTTGATACTTTCTTTTTGCCGATGCATAGCTTTCTCTGACTTGGCATTCTGAGCAGCTGTTTACTTGGGGAGGAAGAACAACCGAGTTCAACTTTGGCACATGATGAGTTTGTAAGATCAAAGAGTGAGGTCAAACAAGCAGTTGAGTTTAGAGATCAAGTCAAGGTGGAAAAGCAGCAGAGGCGGTTGAGCGAGGGTGCTGGCTCTCAGAAGTCCCAGGGCAGTCAGGGGAGGCCCAATTGATTTTGCTGATAATGTGATTTAAATACTCCTACCGTGGTGAAGTGGTGGGTCCAGAACACAAGCCAGGGGATACCATAGATGGAACACTGCATAGACAGTGCAAACAATATTTCCAGGAGAGTCATTCAGAACAGCGTATTCAATCTAGCATAAAAGTTTTATAATAGCAGCTTACGGGAGGAAGTTGTTTTCTCTCAGTCTGCAGGTGCACACTGTGCCGGGGAAGGCGTGGCCGCAAGAGCAGCAGTGTTGGACAGTTTGCTCATATCAGGGCTGCCCAGAAAGGGGAGAGCCTGGGGATGCTGGTGCCCTGCTGACTTTTCCATTTTCCTTTTCATGTAATGCAGACCACAACTATTAGGATGGAGCTGCCTACAGGTATGGTGGGCCTCCCCTCAGTTAAGCCTCTAGAGATAGCCTCAGCCGTCCTTCTAGAGTTGTACCTCACAAATTCCCTATGTTTTTCTTAATCCAACAATTTAACAACCAAAATTAGCCATCACATACAGGTTTAGATTGGTGGATTATTTTTTTCTGTTGACTCTGAAATATTTTTAATGATTTGTTTTGTTATTTTTATTTTATGTGTATGTGCATATATGTTTGCATGAGTGTTGTGCATACCTGCAAGGACTGGAGGAGGGCATTGGATCCTGTAGAACATAGTTATAGGTGGCTGTGGGCTAAGTTGTCTGGAAGAGCAGCAGGTACTCTTAACTACCCAACGTTCTTTTAACCTCCCACATACAATATTTTTAAAAGATTTTATTGGTTGTAAAGTATTTATAAAATGTACATGATGATTTAATAACTACTTGTATTTGCATCTTTGGCAGGAACAGTAGTTTCTGACCTTATACTTTATAATCTAAGTCAGAATCAGAAAATACATTTACAGAAGAGATACATTTAATAGAGGAAACAATAACGTTTAAACATATTTTTAAAGTAGGATCTTAAGATCATCCTAAAATGTACTCAACACTTTAAAGATTTGTACAAAATATCCTAATTTGTACAACTGAAAAAAGTTTAGATTTTTGAGATGTCAAAGATGTGTGTATATGTAGTGTGTAATGTATATATGCCTGCTACAGAGTACTGTGCTTCTGCTGGAATATACACTATATACTCCTCAGTTTACACCATCTTCTGTAATCTTTGTTGAAGCTACTCTACTTGGTTTAGCTTACACATTAATAACCTGATGAACTGGTCCTGGACTGAAAGAGCAGTATTATCAAACCATATGTGAACTTTGTTTTTGAATTTCATTTTTGTCAATCTACTTTGATGTTCTTGTCGCTAAGATAGCTTTGTATTTTACTGCCATGTTTTGTTATTATATTGAAAAAATTTGGTTTTTGTCTTGCTTTAATTTAGTTTGTAGATTTCAAGAATACATATCTTAAGGAGAATATTAAATCTTAAATTATTATGCTCTTGACCCTGGAAAATATACCCAGCTCAGAAGAACAGATGATGTAATCATTTTAGAAGGTACTAGAGAGTGGTTTGGTTTATTAATTCCAAATATTAACTTGGGGCTTATTGTGTGCCGGACGCTGTTAGAATAGAGGGGTAGCAAACAAAAGAGAAGTCAGAGATCTTAGAGGAGTGTGTCATAATCTCCAGAGTTAGGAAGATGTTGCTTTCAGAGCGAATTCGGAGCTGAGACCTGAAGAAAGCCGGAGGGAAGAGGTCTGGAGTGTGTGCAAACACTGTGCAGGCCTGGGTGCGTGCGTGAGCGTCCTGAATGGAGACTGCTTAGGTCAAGGCTCTTTGCTCCGGAACACAAAGTAATGTACCAGAGTGGTTGTTGTTAACTGAGGGCGAGGCAGCGGAACTGGGGCTATCAGTAGCAATGAACTTCTCTTCATTATTTCAGTATTTAGGTGTGAATTGTGATATACTCATATTCGTGTGATGTGTAGAGAGAAACGAAGGGGGAAGAATCAACTCAGGTTCCCAAAAGATGTGTTCTCACTTAACACAGATTTATTCAGTTAGTACTTTTTAAATATCTCTGGCAAACAGAAACAAAATAAAACAAATAAAAAACTAACTTTTACAATAATCCAGAGTTTTATGGGAAATTTCTAAAAATAACTCGTGGTTATTAATAATTTAAAGTGAGTAGCTTGGCTGCAAGGGGAGGAACCTTGTAGCGTGAATACATGCAGCTGTGTGATGATAGGCCCTTGTCTTTGATCAGCCTTTTCAGCTTCCTTATCTGTAAAATGAAGGGTTATTATATCTTTAGCCTAAAGTAAAGTTATTTGGTTTTTATATGTATATATAGGGAAATTCCCTGAACTGAATTATTTATTTATATCTGCAAGCAGCACCAGCATCGTGTGCATCTTGAGCCTGGTCTAACTGGTGGAATTGTTGTCTATTACATTGTTTTTCAGAATGGTCATGATTTATTAATTCATAGTAACAATGATCTGTTTTATAACTCCCTAATAATGGAGTTTTACTTCTTAAGAAAGTTTGGTACATTAAAATTTTAATAAATATGTTCATCTTAAACTTAGTGCATAGTTTAATGTGTATCATACCTTTGATAGAATTTAATGAGCCTAGAAAATAATGCGTATTTTGAATAATTAGTGAAGGCCTAAAAGAAATGCTAATTTATGTGTAATCACTTTTTCTGGATTTGGTGTCTTTACTTGACATAAGTAAGTATCAATTTGAGGATATTGGAACACAGTACTTTTCTGTTTGGAAGCAGTAAAGGTGATGATGTTTTTAGTTGGATATCATGAAATTCCTGTGTGATTCCTCTCCTTGGACTTTTCTATTTTGTTTATGCTGCATTTCTTATTCCTTAGGGCTCAACTAAAACACAGAACACAACTTCTGTTAGTCTTATCATAATAATCTATTTCCTTTGAGATCTTTATTTTCAAGTTGCACCATTTTCTGCATCGATGTATGTTGCTCACCTCTTTCCATTGTAAGTGACTGCCATGTATAGTGACTAGGGCAATGCTGGTACCATCTGTAGTCAGTGTTCACTAACTGCCATGAGTATCTGAAAGAATTAAAGAAGTAAGCACCATTATGCTAGTTCTTTACATCAGACATCTGCTCAGGGATAAGACTGGGATTAATTCCAATGATTGCTGTAATTCCAAGTGACTATATATATTTCCAAGTTGAGTCTTCTCAATTCTGTGCTAAGGGTTACTTCTTAGGTGAAGAAACTGAAGCGCTTGTGAGTTTGTCCAAGATATGACTAGTAAGCAGGAGAGGCATGTAAGAGAGGGACTTTAGAAACTTCACGTTTTACTGTGCTCGTCTTTCCCATACTCACCTGTACTGAGTCTAAATCTACTGTAGTGTGCTTTAATGTTCTCCTCACCTTGAGAAGGCAGAACAGAAGATGGGATTTTCTCTTTTACCCTTAGCTTAGCAGAGGTGAAAGCATTAAACAAATAATTTAAACTTGGGGCTTTGTTTTATTTCCAATGTTTTGAGTAATTCTTTGAGCAAATATTTACTGAGTATCTCCAATCTGTGGTTGGGAAACACTGGAGAAAACAGTTCTGAATAAGACCCAGACAGACTCCACGTTCAAATAAAGACACCAAGTATATATATTCCTAAACATATAAAACAATCTTCTCAGTCCATATATGTATATGTGTGTGTGTGTGTGTGTGTATGTGTGAGTGAACAACTAAAGAGGCCACGAATTTGAGTGGGGGTGGGGGTACACAGGAGTGATTGGAAGGAGGAAAGGGAAAATTTATGTAATTATATTTTAATTTCAAAAAAGAGTAAAATATTCTAAAAATGAGGGTTATTTGAAGCTTTTATAATAAAAGAAATAAATACATGAGAGTAGAGGAATAAACTACATGGAGTACTGAGCTGAATGAGGCAGCTGGGCTCACTGATTTGGGAAGATGCCGCAAAGTACAGCTAATCTCAGAGTAGGCTGCAGCCCTTAGTGAAGAACAGAAGCATTTGTTGTTGTTTATGGAAATGTGTACAGAGATTCTGTGCATCATATTAAAAAGTAACCTCTGAGACCTTAGCAGTGGCTGTGTGTGAAGTTAGAATTACATCATCATTTCTGTAGTGATAGGATTGTAAGAATTTTTAGTTTCCAAATATTTAAGACTATATGAATTTTCATATAAGGAATGTTAGTATTTTAAGTGTAAAACTGTATTAGAATATGATTTATTTTCAAATAAATCTGAACTTTATTCTTTTATAACATTGCAGTAAAGTTTTTAATAATGCATTCTTCCTACCCTACTTACAAGAACAAAAGCAGAAAACTAAAGTTAATATCCTAAGTAATGGTGGGCATTTGTGGCAATGAGAATGTGTAAATAGACACAAGCTTTTTATCCAAGTTACAGGTGTTTCCTGGATGTCAGTGTGTGAGCTTACTTGCATAATTATAATATTTATAATGTCATAATAATGATTGCTAATATTTATTGAGAGCTCACTAAAGACATACAATTCTCAGTATTTTGCATATGTTAAGTAAGTTTTTGAAGTTCATACATTATTTATTTGTATTTACTGATTTTATGATAAGACTCAGAAAAGTTAAATATCTTGCCTAAAGCTATAGAACTAGTGAGTGGCTGACCTATGGTATAAACCTCCATACTATGCTATCTCTAAGTGCTGATTTTTCAAGCTTTTAAATGTTAGTTCAATTCTTAATAATGGTTTTAGTTTTCTGCTTGGATGTAAAATATTGTCAGGATCCAGCAGTCCTGGTATCAAAATATATTTTTCAACCTTCAAGGATAGCAAAGGGCTTCTGCACTTTCTGCTTTTTACCAGGTGGTAAATATGTCACTGGTACTTTCTGTTTTTCTAGGGATACAGGTTGACATACTAAGAAGTCAAGGGATTTAGCTTCAGTAAGATTTTAGTTTAATTCTGGAGTCCACATTTTCTAGGTAGGTTTTTAGATGAGGCTCGTTGCTTTGAATCTTCTCTTGTAAAATAGGAGTAATAATGGTGTGCTTTTACGATATGCCAGTAGTATGTGCAGAGAAAGATTGATTAAAAACGTTTTTCCTTTTTATTGAAAACAGCTTTTTTCTCACATAATATAGCATGATTACGGTTTCCACTCCCTTTTATTCTCCCTTATATATAGAATAAGATAACACAAAATTAGCACATTGCAGCTGTACAAAACAAATAAAAGGAAAAGAACCCCAGAGAAAGCACAAGAAATAGACACCCACTCAGTTGCACTCTCAGGAGTCCCATAAACATGCCAAATTGGAAGCAGTAAGATATATGCAAAGGACCTATAGAGAGTTAAAAGAGAAAAGAAAAAAACATACGTGCATATATATATTTATATAATAAAAGAAAAAAATTTTAAGATAAGGAAGAATCCTGATCCGACAGAGACATGAGACAAGGAACTCCCAGAGATGCCATTGAATTCATTTTCAGTTTGCCATCTAATACTAGCCATGTGGCCTACCCTTTAAGAGTAGTCTATTTCCCCAGTAAGACCCTTGAAGGAAACTAAATTTTCACTTGCAAGTGGTTGTCATTGGAGATTTCTTTGGAGGTAGGGATGGGGATACATGCCCTCCTTTCCTTTCAGTGCTAGGGCTGAACTGGTGAAGACCCATGCAGGCGATGTGCATGCTTCCTCAGTCTCTGTGAGTGCATATGTGTCTCCATCATGTTGATTTAGAGGTGTTCTCCGTGCCCTGTGGCTCTACACCCTTTTCCTGTCCATATTGCCAAGATTTCCTGAGACCTGAGAGAGGGTTTTGATGAAGACAGACCATTTAAGGCTGAGTGTTCCAAGGTATCAGTCCCTGCATAATGTGTAGGTGTGGGTCTCTGTATTTATTTTTATCTGCTACATGAGAAAGCTTCTTTGATGCTGGCTGATGGCTAAGCAAAGCACTGTCTATGAGTATAGCAGAATATCATTAAAAGTCATGCTGTTGCTATCTGGTCTCAGGTTCTTGGTCACCCAAGTAGGGTTGGGTATGGGTGCCATGTTGTGTCAAATCAGTTGTTAGTTGGTTACTTCCACAAACTCTGTGCTATCATTGCGCTAGCATATATTGCATGTAGGGCACTATTATAGAGCAAAGGGTTTGTTCCTGGGTTGGTGTTTACTTTTTGTGTGTGTGGGGGTAGCCTGCAAGTACCTTCCTGTACCAAAGGTGCTAGTTCTTAGGGGTGAAGACTCTGTATAGGCACCAGCTCAACATCACCACGTTCAATGAGTCGTGTGGGTGTTGTCTTCAGCAGACATCCTTGCTGTCTGTTTGTGGAGAGCAACGTACAGTCTTATATGTTACCTGGTTTTTGTGAGTTCCCATGGGATCCCTTTGGCCAACAACACAATTAAATGTAACCCATTTCCAGCACTGAATGCTTCATTTGATGACAAGAGATGTCCAGTTAGACTGTCTTTCCTGTTGTTCGGTGGTTTTGTTTAGATTCCATTCATATGTATATGCTTTATAAGCTGCTACTGTACTAGGTTCCTCACTACCACTCAAATAGCTTGTAATTTTAGCTATTTGTAATCCCTTCCTTTTACCCCTCTTTTTTCCTCTCCCTATTTGATCCTCCAGTTCCATCTACCCTGCAACCATCCATAATCATCTATTTTATTTTCCTTTCTAGAGAGAGCTATCTGTCCCTCCCGAGTTCCTTACTCTATACCTGTCCTCTGTAATCCCAGGAATTGTAGCTTTGTTGTTATTAACTTTACAGCGAATATCTACATATAAGTGAATAATACTGTATTTGTTTTCTTGGGTTTAGGTTATCTCACTTAGGATACTTTATTTTTTTCTAGTTCATCTAATACTCTGTTCCATTGTATGAATATACTACATTTTCGTTATCCACTCTTGTGCTGACATTGATCTAGTTTATAGCTATTATGAATAGATCAGCAGTGAACATGTTTGAGCAAGTGTTACTGGGGTAGGATGAAGTATCGTTTGGGTGTATGTCCAAGAGTGGCATAGCTGGATCTTAAGGTAGATTGATTCCCATCTTCCTGAGGAATAGCCAAATTGATTTCCATAATAGGCTGTAAAAGTTTGCACCTCAGCCAACAAAGGATGAATGTTTCCCCTTTTCCACGTCCTAGCCAGCCATTTATGTTATGAGCTTAGCCATTTTGACAGGTGTAAGATGAAATCTCAGAGTAGCTTGATTTGCATTTCCATGATGACATAAGTGTAGAACATTTAAATGTTTCTCAGTCATCTGAGTTTCCTCTTTTGTGAATTTTCTGTTTAGATCTCTATCCCATTTTAAAAATTAGGTTTTCTTGATACCTAGTTTTTTGAGTTCTCTGTATATTTTAGATAGTAGTCCTCTGTTGGAGGTATAGGTGTGTTGGAACATGGTCTATGAATGTAGTCATGTGAGGAAAATTGTGACTGCTTATAAAAAACTGTCAACAACACAGTTAGCATCATCACCTCCTGCTTATGCTACTCTTTGGTATTACTCTTTTAACTGATTTTAAAAGCTCATGAATTTACTCTTTCTTACACATAAAAGTATATTGGCATTTTTATTATTGAAGTCGTTGAAGATTTAGTGTCTGGTGCTGTTTGGTATGTCACAGTTTGGATTTCTGATTTTCTGTAAGAGTGGCAGAAAACGCCTGGATTCTGACTACAAAACTGAAGCCATGTCTCCCTGCTGTTGTTCTATTTCTGCTGCTTCTTCTTTTTAAACAAGATATTGTTTATTTAAAATTCCCTTGCTCTACATTGAATAATTGAGTATGTGCATCCTATTTATTCAATAACTAGCTTAGTTTTTGGTTTACTTGTTTTCTACTTTGTTACTTAACTGCCTACAATAAAATTGATTTAATTTAAAGATGTTTAAAGATATTAAAATACTTAAGAACCTCCTTTACTTGCATATTATTTTGTTTTGAAGTAAAATAGAGAGTGTGTGTGTGTGTGTGTACGTGCACAGAAGTGTGTATATATATATATATGCACATATACACAGTGTAGTCTTTTAAAAGGACATTTTTATTTTCTCATTGAGTTTAATTCTCATGAAATATTCCTGTTTTCTAGGTAAGCTCTTTTATAAATTTACCTTTATGTCAGTATGATAATGAAAATGTAGTGTGTTCTTTGTTAGTAAAATTTCTTTTTTATATTATCATTTATATCCAATACTTAGAGATAATATTTTGACAGTTAAATGTAATGACATTTCCTCTTTACTGTTTTGCAGTTTTCTAAGCTTGTTTATTTCTTAAAGATGATAAACTACTTTGGAATTTCTTGTGCATATTTTTTGAATTGTGTGTTTGATATAAGAACACTGGTGTGTGGGCATGATGGAGTAAACAAATTAAATTGTTAAGTGCTTGTACAAACAGATGGGAAAGTGTAGAAAGTTTTTTAAATGACAGGACCTAGAGCTAAAAGAGAGACTTTGGTATTTTTAATCATGCAGTTGTTCTTGAACTCAAGACCTACCTCTTAACCCCAGTTGTAGACTAGGAAGTTTTGCTTTTTTGGGGCTGTTCTTTCAGAACGGAGATCTAATCATCTCACGGCCATCAAATCTAGTTGTACCTTCTATGTGTTTCTCTAGCCTCTCTCTTTAACCCAGGGCACTAAGTTACTCTCACAATAACCTGCTTTTTTCTAATTTTTTTGACCATCATAGATATCAGTAACCCTGACTAAAATAGTTTAAGAAGGAAAAAAAAATTCTAAACATAGCAAGCTTAAAATCTTATTACCCAAATATATTTTCATATCTTGCTGATGGAAATCAAATGTCTTCATATTTGATTTATCTTAGCAGCAAAATTTTCCTTGGTTTACACTGCAAGAAGCCTTACCCTGTGCTGTTAGTTAAGCATCCATGTGTTTCTGCATTCTGATAGTGTGTGAAGACTGCTGTGTGGCACATCCAGATTAGTCAGTAGAGGCTACTCTGCTTTGTTCTCTGACATGCTTGTCATGTGTATCACAAGTAGCTCCTCTTCCCGAAATCTTTATTCCTAGAAAAAAGTCTCCAAAACAGTTTAAGGGCTGAGAGACGACTCAACAGTTGAGTACATGTTGCTTTTCCAAAGGACCTGAATTCAGTTCCCAGTATTCATATCAGGTGACTCATAACTGCTTGCAATTCCAGTTCCAGGGACCTGGCCTATACAGGCACCCCCCCCCACACACATACATGACATATACAATGTATATATACACACACACAGATACACACACACCTTTTTAAATTGAGTATAATTGTTAACATGAGACATTCGAATGTGTTTATAAGGTAGCAATTCTTGGGAAAAGTTTTTCTTAAATATAGTTGGCAAGTATTTGAAGTCTTGGGTATTTCTTTTTGTCATAATTAATAGATGGTTGGCCTGTATGTAGAAGCTTACCTAGAAAATAATTCATTTTACTTTAAATGTCAAGTCCAGTGGATTTGCTTTGATGAGTTTTCTTATATTTGCTTTTTTATCTTGCCATTTTGAACCTCGGTTTATGGTCTGTGACTTAGAATTTTTAAATGTGTCCTTTATTCTTGTTGACCTAAGCAATTTCCTTCCAGTGAGTATTGGAAACATAGAGACATACTAAGTTAGCATTTAATATTTGGAGAGCAATGAGGGTAGTTTTCTGGCAATGCTAGAAATAGGTCAACCAAATGCCATTAGTGCCCATCTTTGGGAATGTGGTGACCCTAGGAAATATACAAGGGCCTGAATCTTGACAGTGATTTATGTCAAAACAAATAAAAGAAAAAACCAAATAAGTTAATCAAAGATAAATCAGTATATTTGGTAATACTGTAGTCATTTTTGTGAAACAACAGAAGAAAGTGTGTGCATCTTTATTTAATAGAGGGTAAGTGTGCGGCTGCTAGACTGCTTTCATCTTGATTCGCATCATCACTTTAGTTGTCTAATATGCTGACCAGAAGACTTCATGACAGATAAATAGAACTCAGAAGAAGCCATGAGTTAAGGTAACAAGGTTTGAAGATAGGAGATGTTCAAATACTAACCTTCTACCAATATAATTTAGGAATTTCAAATAAGCAACTGTCTATGCTGTCTTCATCCTAATAATCATGTGCTTCTGCCTTTTAGAACCAAAGTCACAACCCCAGCACCTTCATCAAGGACAGCACAGAGTGTCAAATACTGAACAAAACGGGATTAAAGATAGCAATCAATCAAGACCTCTTCCTCGAAACGATACCAGGCAGCCAAGAAATGAGAAACCTCCTCGTTTTCAAAGAGACACCCCCAATTCAAAGTCAGCCTTAGAAAGCAGTGTACTATCTAGAAACAGAGGCTCTGAAAGACCGGGTGGTTCTTCTGGTCCTGAAGTGTGGGCAGAAGAGAGGATCAAGTATGATCGGCCATATTCTAGATATGACAGAATTAAAGATGCTTCGTATCCGTTAAGTTCTCAGCATAATGATGGTGCTTTTAGAAAAAGAGATAACTCTATGCAAAACAGATCAGGAAGAGGTCCATTGTATACAGAGGCAAAAGAAAACCCACTTCCTCAAGAATTCATAGACTATAATAATCAAAAACGTGGGAAAAGAGAAAACCAAACAGGTAATCCTGATCATTTTTATGACAGGAAATCACGGACAATGAATAATGAAGCTTTTAGTGGTCTAAAAATTGAAAAACATTTTAGTGTAAATACTGATTACCAAAATCCTGTTCGAAGTAATAGTTTTGTTGGTGTTCTAAATGGAGAGACAGAATTGCCACTGAAAGGAAGACGCGTAGGACCAATTAAGCCAACAGGACCTGTCACAACTGTGTCCTATGATGATAAAGTATTTTATAATAGTGGGCCTAAAAGAAGATCTGGGCCAATTAAGCCTGAGAAGGTGATAGAATCATCTATTCCTGTGGAGTATGCAAAGATGTGGAAACCTGGAGATGAGTGTTTTGCACTTTATTGGGAAGACAACAAGGTATGAATGTTTCAGACACAGTGCTCTGTAATATACTATGTAATGTTCTGATGGTACTCTGTAGAAATTGTTTATATGTCTTATTCTGTAATCATACCTGTTTGGGGCCCTTAAAGAGATTTACAGATGTGTAATTCATAAAAGAAAAATATTTAACATTTATGTGGGTACTTAGAATTTGCTTTATGTTACATAGGAGAACTATATTCAAAATGATTAAACTTAGTTCAGCTCTGTTTCACTTAACATTTGCTAAATGATAGATGTTTAGTTTCTTGCAAATTTTACTGATTCGGGGGGGATCATTTCAGTGGTACAAAGTTATTGTAAATTTTCTTTTAAAAATACATATATTCTGTAAAAAAGAAAAAAGCATATGAGCTAGTTTTTTTTCTTTACCTTGCAACAAATAAATGAATAGTTAGTTATTAGTTGGCTAAAAAGGAAAGGAAGAAATGGGCGGAAAAGAAGACAGAGGAAAAAGTAGAGTGGTAAGAATCTGGTGAGAGCTGGGAGACCAGGTGAACACAGAAAGGGAAGAGTACCCAGAATGTTACTTGTGTTTTAACTTTGTTAGTTCATTGATAATTTTGTGTTACATTTGATTATATTTGCTATATAATTTCTCAGCTCCGTTTAGATCCACTCCTTGTTCCCTACCCACCCAACTTTGTGTTTTGTTTTCAAAATGTATTATTTAAATTTTATTATACTCATCAAGTCCAGTTTGTGCTGCCCATATAGTCGTAGATGTGGGGACTCTGACTTCCCATGGTCTGCTTCCCAGGGTACAGTTTCAGAGAAAATGGACTCTCCCTCTCTCAGCAGCTCTCAACTGCTAGCGTTCCTTGGTGAGGAGTGGGACTTGTGCACTCCTCCCCTTTCCCTTCTGTGACGTAGTCTGACTTCACCTTGCTCAGGTCTTGTGCTTGCTGTCACAAGCACTGTGAGTGCAACACGTCCCTGCTAGGCCCAGAAAACATTTTTTCCTTGTATCATCTACTGCCTCGGCTCTAACACTATGTTTGCCCCCTAGCACTGTGTAGAACTAAACATTCCATAATCTCTTTCTCTGCCCTGTGACTAGTTGTGTGTGTCTTTGTAGTTACCCTCTGCTGCAAATAGAAGCTTCTCTGATGTGAGTTGATAGATGGGTGTAACAACCCGTCTATCAGGAGATGGTTTGATACCATGGCCATTAAGCTGAATGACAGTAGTAGTAGGTTCTAACACAGGGACTATGACATCTCCAACCCCAGGTTCTTGGCCCTAATCGTGGTATCAGCTATGGGATTCAACTTGGGAGGTGAGCCTTAAGTCCATTTAGGAAGTTGTTGCTTATGCTCATTATGTTCATGCCCCTGTTGTACCACTGGGGATGTCTTGTCAAACAGTCATTATTACTGTTGGCAGGATTCATGTCTGGATAAGACTGATGCTTCCTTTTCTCCTCTAGTAGTGCACCTAGTACCTTTCAGAACTCTGAAAGCTAGCCAGTAGGAATGAAGCTCTCAGATTAGCACTAGCTTGCTCTCTATCTCCATGTACTGTGACTTCAGTATGTACTCTTCAGCTGGAGCATATCATTGGTGTTGGCAATACCTTGTATTGGCATCTATGGGAACTCTCTGGTTAACAACTCCAAAAGAGGTAACCCACTCTTGGTATATATAGGGCTTTTTGTTTGTTAGCTTGTAAATGCCTTCTCGGCATTGTCACCCTGTTATAGACTAGTTTTATTTAAACACACACACTCTCTCTTTGTCTCTGTCTCTGTGTGTGTGTGTGTGTGTGTGTGTGTGTGTGTGTGTGTTTTGAAGCTTGTACAGAATAGTGGTAGGTTTACATATGACTGTTTCTAAAGGTCTTAATTGTTATTTATCCCTTGTTCCCTCCTCGACCCTGTCCTCCCAATTTAACTCTTCCTGTTCAATTATTCTTCTATCTTTCTAACTTCCTCCTTCCCCTTACTAATTTCCTAGCCTCTTTGTCATCCCAAATGAAGCATGCACACCTGCAGATATAAAGCTCATTTTCATAAATGAGAAAAACATTTGTCCTTTTCAGTCTGGGTCACCTTCATTTCCCTGTGTATTTCATAATTTTGTTTTTCTGAAAAACTGAGCAATATTCCATTGTGTAAATATAACACATTTTCCTTATCCATTCATCAGTTGATAGACATCTAGGCTGTTTCCTCTTCCTGGCTGTTGTGAATAGAGCATCAGTGAAAATATATAAGCAGGTATCACTAGAGTAGGGTACAGAGTCGTCTTTGTGTATTTTCAAAAGTGATATAGCTGGATTGTGTGGAAGATCTGTTTCCAGTTTTTTAGGACCTGCTACCAATTTCCACAGTGACTGTACCAGGTTGTTTCTTGTCCATTTTCATTTCATTTTTTGAGAACTCTGTTTAGTTCCATCCCTATTTTACAATGGAATTTTAATCTTTAAACGACTCTGCCAATAGCTCATGCTTGGAGTGGGATTGTATGCCTAACTTATTTTTTCCTTCCTGGGATTTGGTGTGATCTAAGCTCACATAAGTTTTATACAAGCTGTCACAACTGCTGTGACACTGCCCTGCTGTGTCCAGAAGATAATCTTTGCCTGTAATCAGCCACTACCGTACTTTTTCTACGCCCTGCAGCTTGGGAAGCCAGTTATAGTATTTGTGTTCCCTTTAGGGCTAAGCATTCTGCAGTCTAGAACTCTCTGAACCTTGGCCATTGGTGGGTCACTGTGTCATTTACCATCTACTACAAAAAGATTTTTGGATTGATCTATGAAATATAACAATTAAGAAATTGTTCTAATACTGTATCCATTTAGCAGCATGGTGTTGCTTTTGAGAATGGCCATTTTCATATTATTAATCCTTCCAATTCATGAGCACGAGAGTTTTTTCCTTCTGGTGTCTTCTTTAATTTCTGTTTTCAATATCTTAGGTTTTCACTATGTAAGTCTTTCACTTTGTTGGCTAGATTTATTACAAGATATTCTATTTAAGAAAAACTTAGTCATTTTATGTGTATGAGTCTGCATATATGTATGTGCACCATGTGTGTGCCTGGTCCTCATGGAGGTCAGTCAGAAGAGGGGTGTCATATTTCCCTGGAACTAGAGTTACAGGTGGTTGTAAATATGTTCATGGCTGGCGCCATGAAGGTCAAAAGAAGGGGTCAGATCCCCTACATTGGAGTTACAAATGCTTGTGAGCTACTGTATGTGTGCTGAGAGCCAAGCCCAGTTCTTCATTAAGAGCAACAAGTGCTCTTAGTCACTGAGTCATCGTCCAGGCTCAGGATATTTTATTTCATATTCTGAGGCCATGATGAATGGTATTGGTTTCTAGATTCCCTTCTCTTTGTGTTTGTCTTTTGCATATAGGAAAGCTACTGAGTTTTGTTTACCTGTTTTATATTCTGCCACTTTGATGAGCATAGTTATCAGCCTCAAGTAATGACAACAGCACTCACCAGCTAACTCTTGGCAAGTCTAAAACCATCTCAGGAGCAAGGATATCTCCTTGGTACTCTTGTCCATTGCCAAAGACATAGAAACTTTGGAGATGAATGATCAGCCACAGATAAATGGAACAACAGAAAACAGAGTTACCTGTTTGCTCATAATTGAAATTGGCAGATGAGTTTCTTCAACAAGTTTTGAGTATTAAACAAACAATAACACAGCAGTTGATAGACACCAGGTAGGGAATATGAAGTTAGTTAGTTTTGACTGTGCATACTGATACCCAAATGCCTCCCAGAACTTGATACACTTTTTAATAAAATTTTAATCTTAATTATAATTGTCTCTAAAAAATCAGTGTGCTGGTAGGATCAAATACAACATTTCTTTTCAATGAAATATTCTAGTTATTTGTTATGTGCTAGCCTATATTTAATAGGTACTTTATCTACATAAAGACTGTATTAATTAAGAACATAGAAATAACCCAATATGCTAAATTCATTTGTTACCTGTATTGTATACGTTTATAACAATGGTCCAAACTATCTTGATATTCAAAACATTTTTTAATACTTTTAAGAATCAGAAGTCAACACTGCTCGTCCTGTGGAGATGGCACTAGTTCTCTCCTAAGGCCATCCAGCTTCAAAGGCATGTTTAAATGTTTTGTCAAGAAGAGACAACTTCCAGATTTTTAAATTAGAAACAAAGATAAAAATTTAAGAAAAGAGGGGCTGGAGAGATGGCTCAGAGGTTAAGAACACTGACTGTTCTTCCAGAGGTCCTGAGTTTAATTCCTGGCACCCACATGGTGGCTCACAACCATCTGTAATGATATCTGGCGCTGTCTTCTGGCAGGTGTATATATAATAAATAAATTTTTAAAAAAGAAATTTAAGAAAAGAAATGGACTATAACTACCATTAAGAAACTGTGCCTTTAATTTTATTATAATTATGTTTTAGAGATAGTCAACTTGTATATTCTAATGTTAATGTTTACACAGTTCCACATAATACCTTATTTTATTTCCATAGAACTTAGAATTTGAGGCAACTGTCTGTCTCTCTTTACACTATAAAATTAACTCAATTATTTTCTCCCTCTGAACTTGAATATTATAGCAATAACCTCCAGATTGTTTTCCTTCCCTGTAATCTTAGATCTGTCAAATTTGTCATTGATCCTGGTCTTAGACCCATGAATGTGCTACGTGAACTGTCTTGCCTATACAAACTGTTCACAGACCTTCCTTATCTAAACTTTACTGCTTACTGGTCCTGACTTTTATTTGTTGAGCTCTCTTCCCTATATGAACTGTTCACAGACCTTCCTTATCTAAACTTTAGTGCTTACTGGTCCTGACTTTTATTTGTTGAACTCTCTTGCCTATACGAACTGTTCAGACCCTTCCTTATCTAAACCTTACTACTTACTGGTCCTGACTTTTATGTGTTCAGCTTTCTTCCCTATACGAACTGTTCACAGACCTTCTGTAACATGAAGGCCTGGTAGGTTTCTGTCTTCCCATCAGGTCCCACAGTCATTAGGTCCCAAAGAAAATCACACAGAGGTCTCTAGAAGATTATAAATTGATTGACCCATTAGCTCAGGCTTCTTATTAGCTCTTGTAGCTTATATTAACCCATTTTCCTTATCTATGTTAGCCACATGGCTCAGTACCTTTTTCAGCGGGGCATGTTACATCCTGCTTCTTCGATGGTTTGGGCAGGAGTAGCAAGGGAGCTTCCTGCTTCCCAGAATTCTCCTGTTCTCATTGCTCCACCTCTACTTCCTTTCTGGTTTTCCCGCCTATACTTCCTGCCTGACTACCGGCCAATCAGCGTTCATTTAAGATATGATTGACAGAATACAGACAATTCTCCTGTACCAACCTTCCTTATGGAAACCTTACTACTTACTGGTCCTGACCACATCATCATTAGTTTAAAACTTCTGTTAGTTGCCTGTGTTCATCTTCATGGCCCCATAGCTTCCCCTAGAATATCCTTTTCTTGGCTAAACATTCTTCATCTTTAAATGAATTCCATCCTCTCAGGAAGCTCATCCTGATTTCTCAGCTTTTCTAAATTGCACGTCACTACATCTGTAGTTCACTACTATCCACATTATAGATAAGTTTTTCTTTGTTTTTTTTTTTATCATGGTTCACCTTTATTAAGCTGTGGGGTACTTTTTTTAAAAAAAAATTAAATATATAGCTTTATTTGTCCCTGGGATTCTTAAGTAAGACTTTTTAGAAGTCTCCTCTGTGTCAAGGCTATATTTTAGAGAGTTGAAGATAAAAACCAGAGAAATGGAATACTGCAATCTTTTGGTTACTGCACAGAATCACAAGAGCTAAAGATTAAGCTGTAGGTTCCTAAGAAGGCATTGTCTTATTATTTGTTTCACTGGGCTACAGTATGATTGTTGAACTTACTGTGAACTGACATAATTTGAGAAGCTTAAAATTGAAACATACACTCAAAACAACTCAGAACACAATAGTGAGTCTAAGAACAATAGAGGAAGGAAGAGAGGAATGTTTGCCAAAGCCCTGAGATAAGGCCTTCCCAGCATGTTACTTTAAGCTAAGTAGCACCCAGACATGAAAAGGAAACCTCAAGGATTAACCTAATACTTATATGAGATGTAATAGTTATTAATAAAATATATCAATTAAGAATCAACTTGTTCCTGGTCCATACTTAGAGTTACCTAACCTTTAGAAGGATGTGGAGAATATGATTTTTTTTTTACCTTTTCTCATTTTATTGAGATATTAAGATATATTAAGATATACTGGCAGAGTAGACATTGCCTCTGTAGACAACACTGACGTCCTATATGAAACTTCGTTTTCCTCCTCAGTTTTACCGAGCAGAAGTTGAAGCCCTCCATTCTTCCGGCATGACCGCGGTTGTTAAGTTCACTGATTACGGGAACTATGAAGAGGTGCTGCTAAGCAATATCAAGCCCATTCAAACAGAGGCATGGGTACGTGATCCAAATTCTGTACAAAGGCTACTCTGAAGAAAATAAATAGCTCTAAAAGATTAGGTGTAGTCATAAAATAATTGCAAGTGGGAAATGCTGAGTTCCTTTGAAAGTGGCTCTTCCAACTAAAGAGTTGGCTTTATCTGTACTGAGAACGAATGCACTACAATTACTTACATGTATAATGTGCTGTTATATTATGCTTTGGAAATAGCTACCCTTGTTTGGGTTTGCCAAACATTTTTACGTGTAAAATTGGTTTTATGAATATTTTCTTTTTTCACATTATTTAAATTCAGCTAAGTTATATCCAAAATTTGTCAAATTTCAATCTCAATGGGAAACATCATTTTGTTTATTGTTTGAGGAATAATAAACTTTAAATTATGTATGGTTTTGTACATTGTTTACCACATGCATGTCTTTACACATGTATATGTGCAGAGTAACTGAATATCTCAGCTTAGTAAGTACTTGATTAGTTTTGTTGCCAGTTGTTTGACAAAGCTGTATAATAACTAAGATTGAGTAAGTTAGAATTTCTCTGGCCAGATAGAGCCTATGTTTTGTGGGACTCGCTAACAGGCTGATTATTGTCCACATGTAAGTACAAATACCCATAGAGTGTCCTCTAGTGTTCATTTTGATTAATTTGTTGCATTTTCCCTAAAGTGTCAAAATACAGAAGAAAATCAGATCATCCTTCCCGCAGCCCTCATCTCTGGAGCCCTACTTTGTCTTTTTTCATGAGCTGCTTTTAGATTTGGTTTTTTAAGGATTTTCTGTCTTGTCTTTATTGGTGTCCTCATCCTCCAGTATAAATACACAAGAACACAGAACCCAGTTGCAGTTTTCAGACTTAAAGGCATGAATATTTGTTGCCTTTTTACTCAAGAAAAACTATTATTTTTTTTAATAATAGTTCGCCATTTTACTTTACAGTGTGATATTACTGGTGGCTCTTAGGTTTACTTAAAAGGGCCCATCCTTTATCCTCATTTCTAAAGTTTTTCTCTGAAAGACCAAGGTACCGTCATTTTCTAATTTATATTTTTCCTTTCTTGGTAAAACTTGGATTCATGTATTTTTATTCTTCTTGATCTCATGTGATGGCTATTTTAATCCTCCCTTTAATAGTTTTTAATCTAATCTTAATGGTAAAGTGATTCTTTACTGAATCTACATTTCTAGAATTTGAATCATGGCTTGCTACTTTTACATACTCCCAGTTGTTTTTAAATATAGCACTCACTGTCCAAGTGGAAGTCATCTTTTTAATGTGTAAATTATACTTCCTTTGTCTGAGGCTTACATGATACAAGCTGGGGTCTCCCATAGCTCCGGCTGTACTCAGTCATGTAGCCAAGGATGAGTAAACCCTTCTGCCTCTACCTTTCAAGTGCTGGGGTTAGAGGTGTGGACTCTTATGCCACCTTCAAAGCAGAATTTTTATTTAATTTTGTTTTTCTATTTTTAGAAATCTTAGGGATTAATTTTACTCTTTTCTTCTAAAAGAAGCATTTAGTTTTCTTCTGTCTGTTTCTCTCCTAGGGCAGTCACACCTGATGACATTTGTTGCTCCTCTCTGAAACTCCCCCATTTAGAGGTGTTTGGTTCTGAAGTGCTGCAGGCAGTCCTTTGGCTGTTCTGCCTTAATAGTCCTCATGGCACTCACCTTCATTTTTACTCTTGTAAGCATGACTGGATGATGGATTTATCAGCTATTAGCTGGTTCAGTGATTATGTTCTGAACCACAATACACTGTTGAATACTCATTTATGATTTATTTTTACTTATTTTAAGCTTGAATAAGATGCCTAAACTATTTTTGTAGAAGCAGGATAAAACTACTGCATCTTCTGGAGATTTTGCCATTCTTTCCTCCTATGTGAAGATTTTTGCATGAATTAATGTAACTGGATCATGGGCCTCATTGCCAGGGTAAAGATCAGCCATTCTTCTGTCTACAAGAGTAGTTATTTGAGAGAAACATCTCTTTGAAATACAGGTGCCACCAGCTTAACAATTCTTTTTTATCTCCATTTAAACAGTATCTATGTGTGCATAGATACGTACATAAGCGGCCACTGCAGCAATACAATCTATGCAGATGTCAGTGCATGTGATGTAGAGTCAAGGTAGAGTTAGTTCTCTGAGCTTCCGAGAGTGTTTGTGTTGCAATCCATGAGCACCTTTCTGTACGTTGGGACTGTATCAAGGTTAAGTTAGTCAAAGCTCCACAAATTTATAAGCAAAATGTCCACTGCAGCAATAAGAAGGCAATCCCACTTGACTGACTCACTACAGAATTAAAGGTCTGCAAAGTGCAGAGAATTTCAGGGGCCTGAGCACAGTTAATCAACTACGCTGTGAATTATCAAACTTTCAGTTTTTAAATTCTTGCACTACATATGCGTGTTTGTATTTTTATGTGAAATAGTATGTTTATTTGCTTAAGCTTCATGTTTGTTACTGGCAAAAATTGTTGGAAATCTCTTAAGTTTCCCAAAAATACCAATGATCATTTAGCAAAGATTTTTTTTAAGTAAAGTGTAGAGCAACCAAAAACAGCTTGAGTATAAACCAAAAAAAGCCTTTATAAAAGACAGTTGCTTGTACTGCTTTTCAAAGATGTAAGGATAAATCATAAGTACAAAGCATGAAATATTAAGAGACATAAAGACTAAGTTAATAGTCGGTTGTATGGAAAATTAAAATAAAAGTTAATGGTTTAAATCTGTGTTAATGTTTTTCTCAAGAGATTTATGAGTTTTTTTCTCTTACATATGTTGGTAGGATGAATGTCTATCTGTTTTTCTTCCAATTTGGATATGCCCACCTTTTCATTTCTAGGACACATTCAGAGATAATACTTTAGATACTCAAAATATATATTCTGATTTTCACTAAATACATTATTCTTTGAAAATGATTTATTTAACATCTTGGTGTGTTAACCTTGAACTTTTGTTTTTAATACAACTAGAGTTCATCTGGCTCTTTTTACTACTGTAGGATTTGTTGTTTTGTTTTTTTCTTTTCTAATTTTTATTAAAATTAATTTTTAATACAGTATATTCTGATTGCGATTTTCCTCCCCCAGCTCCTTCTAAATCTTTCCTACTTCTCTTCCCATCCAAATCCACACCTTTTCTTTCTCTCCCTCATTAGAAAAGCAAACAGGTATTTAAAAATAATATTAAAATAAATTAAGATAAAGTAAGTCTTAATACCTAACTTGTAATGAACTTTCTAATTATCATGTGTAATGTGACATTTACAGTTCACTTTGAACTATATAAACGCTCTAATTTTTCCTTCTGATCTTTCTTTTCTTTGGTACTCTCTAATGTTCCCTAAACAAAACAAAAACACCTAAAATAAAATAAATAGTAAATAATTTTTTTATTTTGTGTTTGTATATTGTATGCCAGTATGCACATGTATGTGTTATTGAAACATTATAGAGCTATCCTTGTTTTAGCAAAGTAGTTGATGCATTATGGAAATATACATGGAAAAAAA
Source organism: Ondatra zibethicus (assembly GCA_004026605.1). NCBI lineage: Eukaryota > Metazoa > Chordata > Mammalia > Rodentia > Cricetidae > Ondatra > Ondatra zibethicus. The sequence goes on along the minus strand of PVIU01007046.1, from coordinate 19,282 downwards.
ACTATAATATTTCTTAATTCTCTCTATTGTATGAGAAAACATTAGCAAGGAAATCTGCTAATGGTACTCCCTGCCCTGCAGGCCCCTTCCTAATTGGTTCCTTTGAACTCCAAAACTAACATGAGGAAACCAGTATAACCCTGTGCTATAGTTGACTGTGTTGCACAGATTCTCCTTTTGTCTTTCTGGAATTGTTTCTAAAAAAACTCTTACACTCAGGGCATTGCTGTCTCTGAGTTTTCAAGGGCCTTTAAGACTTAGGTCCTGTGAGACTTTTGTGTCCCAAGAGATGTTTTGGAGCATGCTAGTATTTAAGCATGTGCTTCTTCTATCAGGAACTGATTGCTGTTTAGCTGTTATTCCAACCGGAGAATCACATTGTGTAGAGAAAGGTTAGTTCTACAACCTTAGCTTGCACATGGTCTTGGCAGTAATTCTGAAAAGTCTGAAAAATGACAGAGAGATTGTTATTATTTTTTAAGTAATCATCCTATATTAAATGGGTTTTTTTTTTGGTGGGGTCATTTATTACTCAACAAATATTCCTTGAATACTTCCCAGGTTTTGGGCAGTATTTCTATGAGTAAATAGCACATATAAGCCCACAAGAATCCCCCCGTACACAAAAGTAACTTATCTGTTATGTGAATGTATCTTCAGTGTAAGTCTTATTCTTACCTCTTAAAGCAAGGCACCAGTGGAGATGATTCTTTATTCCACTTTAGTTTGAAGACAATTGTTGATTAAAAAAATATAACAATGAACTTAATATATTAAGTTCTTTTCTGCAGCCTAGGGGGCTGAGCCTGTGGGTAAAATGTTTGCCGTCCAGGCATGAGAACCTGAACTTTAACTTGCTTCCCCAACACCCATGTAAAAAGCCAGGAATGGAATTTCACATCCCTTATCCCAGGACTGAATTGAAGACAGGAGAATCCTAGGTTCACTGGACAGCCACTATAGCCAGTGAAGTTCAGTAAGACCATTGCTAAAATTAAATTGTAAAATTATAGCAGACAGTAGCATTTATGTTCACCCTCCCTGTATGTATGCATGGGTAGGTGTACACACATGCTTGCGTGTGCGCACACACACACACAGTACTAGTGGAAAATAAAAAATACATTTTTCTATTTATTTCATTATGGCATCTTTTATTTGGTTTGGTTTAGTTTTAGTTTTTTAATGTAAGGTATTGGTACGCTGTTCAGGCTGATCTTGAACTTCTGGGCGTAAATAATCTTTAGTAGGTAGAAGTGTAGGCCTGTAGTACCTTGACTGGCTTTGTTTCCAATTTAAACAATAAAATTTAGCCTGGCCAGGTGGCATATGCAGAAATCACAGGACTCGGGAGGCAGAGAGAGAAAGGCCACACATTCACGAGCACTCTGTACTTTGTACTCTGTACAAAGTTTTAGTTTTGAAATAACTTTGCACAAGTTTGTTTTTCTTCTAATGATAGCATCCTGGAAAGCACATTTAAAAGCTACCCTTTCAAATTAAAGTAACATTCATAAAAAGTCATAAATTATTATACCACTAAAAATACTTTTTTAAAGAAAGCATTGAGGACCAATGGAAACCCTACTGAGTTGGGACAGATAGAACAATGAGTTAACAGAGAGTCCTTACATATGTAGGAACAAGGTTATGTTGGCAGTTTAATTAGGCTATATGTAATTTGAACAGGTATCAAAGATCATAGTAGACTATAGTAAGAGGAGCACAGGGCCCGGCTAGCTTAAACCCCGAAATAACCATACTGGAATTGTATTAATTAAATTACTGCCTGGCCCATTAGTTCTAATCTCTTATTGGCTAACTCTTACATATTGGCCTTTTGATAAAACAAAAATCAGGTAGGCGACATAGACAAAATAAAATGCTAAAAAATAGGTAGTGTGACAGACACCATAAAACTCCTGTCCGAGACTGACGCTGGTTAGAAATCTTTTGCGGTAAGCCACGACCTCTTGGTGCTATACAGATTATTAAAAATTGATTAAATCAAAATGTAAAAGTTAGCCAATAAGAGGCTAAATAGTACAATTTCTGTATAATTATTTCGGGGCTTAAGCTAGCCAGGCGGCTGGGAGCCCTGCGGCCAGGAGCCAGGCACGGGAAGGAGGCCCGCCCGCCGCCTTATTACAATAGACATTAAAATAAGGACAATTGTTACAGAAATTAACTTGAAAAGAGAATTATGTAACAGTGAGACTGTGCCAGTTAGTATTTAGTTCAAATGCCTGTTTGATCTTAGACTTGCCATTCTTGCTGATAAATTCTTAAATAAGTTAGTTCCTACATTATTGCTAAGAACAGAATTTATTTTGGCCACTGACTAAAGTTACATTATTTCTTTTTTTCCCTCACTATATTTTGGGAAACATTTTCTTTTGTGATATAAAGTCAGAAGCAAACTCTATGTCTAGTTTGAACATAAAACATCCTTTTATATTATGGACCCTGAGCTTCATCTGTGTTTTTTTTTTTTTAATGTTTTTAAAAAACAGTATCCGTGTATGCTTTAAGTACATTATTCCACAGTTGAACTATATACGGTGTTTAAACTCCTTTCCATTACATTGGTAGGACTGGGTTTCCTGCAGGAGGTTGTGGGCTCTTCTTGAGCCCTGTACTGGAGACGTGGAAGCTGCTAGCATGACGAAGGGTGTGGTTCACTCATATGTACACTCCCTACTCACAAACACAGCACCCGAAAACTATGCATAATCCTTGAAAATCACATTCAGCCATGACAGATAAACTAAATGGAATATTATGAAAACCTTGAGATATAGCTTTGACCTAGGTATAATATTCTATAGAGGTGTTTTATACCATCATTGAAATTATGCTAATTTCAAGATCTAAAAAAAAGTTATATCAAAATTTTGTTATAATACATTGTGATCTCTTTAAGCTATATTTAAAGACCTTACTTTTCATATTCTTTTATTTTTCATTCAAAATTTATACTTCCCTTCTCCCGGTCCCCTTCCACTCCCCCACTACCCCTCCCCCTGCTTCCTTAAGAGGGGGCATGGTACCCTGCCCTGTGGGAAGCTCAAGGCCCTCCCCCCTCAATCCCGGCCTAGGAAGGTGTGCATCCATATAGACTAGGTTCCCAAAAAGCCAATACATGCAGAAGAGATAGGTCCCAGTGCCATTATCATTGGCTTCTCAGTCAGCCCCCATTTGCAGCCACATTCGGAGATTCCGGTTTGATCATATGCTCATTCAGTCCTGGTCCAGCTGGATTTGGTGAGCTCCCATTAGATCAGGCACACTGTCTCAGCTGGTGGACCAGCCCCTCGTGGTCCTGACTTCCTTGCTCATCTTCTCCGACCTTCTGCTCTTCAACTGGACCTTGGGAGCTCAGTCCATTGCTCTGATGTGAATGTGGGTCTCTGTCTCTATCTCCATCCATTGGATGAAATTTCTATGGTGATGATCAAGATAGTCATCAATGTGACTATGGGACAAGGCTAGTTCAGGCACCCTCTCCTCTGCTGCCCAAGAACCTAGCTGGGGACATCCCCGTGGACATCTGGGAACCACTCTAGAGCCAAGTCTCTTGCCAATCCTAAAATGACTCCCTTAATGTAGATAACTTGTTCCCTTCTCCAATATCCACCCTTCCTCCAATTCCACCCTCCCACTCCCCCAAGCTCTCCCCAGTCCTTCCCTTCTCCCTTCTCCCTCTCCCCTTCACCTACCTCCACCCCTATCCCCACTCCCGTGCTTCCAACTTTTGCCTGGCAATGTTGTTTGCTTGCAATTTCTAGGAGGATCTATATATATTTTTCTTTGGGTTCATCTTGCTATTTGGCTTCTTTAGGCTTGTGAGCTATAAGCTTAATGTCCTTTGTTTATGGCTAGGGTCCACTAATGAGTGAGTACATACCATAATCATCTTTTTGGGTTTGGGTTATCTCACTAAGGATAATGTTTTCTATTTCCATCCATTTGCATGCAAAATTCAAGATGTCATTGTTTTTTACCGCTGAGTAGTATTCTGATGTGTATATATTCCACACTTTCTTTATCCATTCTTCCATTGAGGGGCACCTAGGTTGTTTCCAGGTTCTGGCTATTACAGATAATGCTGCTATGAACATAGTTGCACAAATGCTTTTGTAGTATGATTGGGCATCTCTTGGGTATATTCCCAAGAGTGGTATTGCTGGTTCCTGAGGTAGGTTGATTCCCAATTTCCTGAGAAACCACCACACTGATTTCCAAAGTGGTTGCACAAGTTCGCATTCCCACCAGCAGTGGATGAGTGTTCCCCTTACTCTACATCCTTTCCAGCATAGGCTATCATTGGTGTTTTTGATTTTAGCCATTCTGAGAGGTGTAAGATGGTATCTCAGAGTTGTTTTGATTTGCATTTCCCTGATCGCTAAGGAAGTTGAATATGACCTTAAGTATCTTTTGGCCATTCGAACAACTTCTGTTGAGAATTTTCTGTTCAGTTCATTACCCCATGTTTTAATTGGGTAATTTAGAATTTTAATGTCTAGTTTCTTGAGTTCTTTGTATATTTTGGAGATCAGACCTTTTTCTGATGTGGGGTTGGTGAAGATCTTCTCCCATTCAGGAGGATGCCTTTTTGTCTTAATGACAGTGTCCTTTGCCTTACAGAAGCTTCTCAGTTTCAGGAGGTCCCATTTATTCATTGTTGCTCGTATTGTCTGTGCCACTGGGGTTTTTACATAGGAAGTAGTTTCCTGTGCCCATGTATTGCAGGCTACTTCCCACTTTCTCTTCTATCAGGTTCAGTGTGGTCAGATTTATATTGAAGTCTTTAATCCATTTGGACTTGAGTTTTGAACATGGTGATAGATAAGGATCTATTTTCATTCTCCTACATGTTGACATCCAGTTATGCCAGCACATTTGTTAAAGATGCTTTCATTCTTCCATTGTATAATTTCAGCTTCTTTGTCAAATATGAGGTGTTCATATGCTTGTGGATTAATATCCGGATCCTCGATTCGATTCCATTGGCCAACGTGTCTGTTTTTATGCCAATACCAAGCTGTTTTCATTACTGTAGCTCTGTAATAGAGTTTGAAGTCAGGGATGGTAATGCCTCCGGAAGTTCCTTTATTGTATAGGATTGTTTTGGCTATCTTGAGCTTTTTGTTTTTTCATATAAAGTTAGTTATTGTTCTCTCAAGGTCTGTGAAGAATTTTGTTGGGATATTGATGGGGATTGCATTGAATCTATAGATTGCCTTTGGTAGAATTGCCATTTTTACTATATTGATCCTACCAATCCAGGAGCATGGGAAATCCTTCCATTTTCTCATGTCCTCTTCAATTTCTTTCTTCAAGGTCTTAAAGTTCTTGTCAAATAGATCTTTTACTTCCTTGGTTAGTGTTACCCCAAGATACTTTATGCTATTTGTGGCTATTGTGAAAGGTGATGTTTCTCTGATTTCCCTGTTTCTTTATCCTTTGTGTATAGGAGGGCTACTGATTTTTTTGAGTTCATCATGTATCCTGCCACATCACTGAAGGTATCTATCAGCTGTAGAAGTTCTTTGGTAGAGTTTTTGGGGTCACTTATGTACACTATCATATCATCTGCAAATAACGAAAGTTTGACTTCTTCCTTTCCAATTCGAATCCCCATGATCTCCTTATTCTATGTTATAGCTATTGCTAGAACTTCCAGCACTATATTAAAGAGATGTGGAGAGAGTGGACAGCCCTGTCTTGTTCCTGATTTTAGTAGAATCGCTTTGAGTTTCTCTCCATTTAATTTGATGTTAGCTGTCGGCTTGCTGTATATTGCTTTTATTATATTTAGATATGAACCTTGTATTCCTAATCTCTCCAAGATCTTTATCATTTTCAAAAAGTTTCAGATTATTCTGAAATGCCTTTTATTGAGCAATGCAGATACAGATTGTATTATTACTTTATGTTTCTTTTTCTGAATGCTAGATACCTTCCAAGTGAAGTAACATGGAGGAACTGTTGACAGCACAATGTCTTTCTTTCAAACTTATTTTAACGCTACTCCTCAGATATGTTTCTAACTTTAATTAGAGTTTATAAATCAATTAATGCCTGAAATTATATATTTAACAACATGCTTTAGGTTAGCATAAAATTACCTTTTTTGAATATTCAAATAATTATAGAGTCATTACATTAATCTATTACCACTTAAGTCTCTCCTTTACTAATGCCAAACTAAAGTATGGGCTTTTGAATATATTCTGTTGGTTAATTAAGGAGTTAATTTCTGATACTTTACTATTTGCTGCATTTAATTTTAACATTTTCCTTCAAAGCAGTTTATGGATCTCTTGGATGAAGGCCACAGGTGAAGGGATGGAATTGTCAGTGTGCTTCCCTCCTTTTTCACACTGACTCCACAAAGGAAGAGTTTGTGTGTAAATGTTGTCTATTTTCTTTGAAGCCATGATTTCACTGGTCTGAGTTCTACAAGTCTTTTGGAAATATATGCAGAGTATATTGCTGATAAGCTCATTGCCTAGGAAATCTAGTAAATAAATAACTTTAATGATATTCTTGTTATGTTTATTTCCATGTTCCTGAAGATTTCAACCCTGTATTGGGAACGTGCCGTAAAAATATTAAAGGACAATTAATTTTAAATATTCTGTTACATGGGAAGAGATGATTTTCTTGAGTTAAAGGAAATAGAATTCTACTTTTGTTTCTGGTGACTTTAGAGGGGGGTCATTTCACCTACATCTGTAATAGCAAACTATATTTTTGTTCATTTTGCTGTAGGCGCACTTTTTCAGTTGGAATTCCCTCAAAGCAGCTTTCTGTCCTTAGTCAATAATGTTGATGAACCCTGACAATATTAAGTAGTGCACATATGGTACATATGTATGTACTTTATTTGACTTTATGCTGTAGTGGATATCAGTAGTCCATTTCTTTTAAAATTGTATATAGTCATTTATGTTTTCTTATTTAACGTTATACAAATTTAATCACCTTTGTTTTCATTCTGTTTCCTAAAGATTACATCTTTGATTTTTATCTTAATTTTTTTTAATCCTCTTGTAGACTGATCCCTGGTGTCTTAATTTTCCATACTGTAGTGGACCAAATATGCTTATTAAGAATCATATACAGTAGGTTCTCTCATCACCACTCTAGCAAAGAGTGGAGTTGTTTTATTTTCTTGCGATAATAAACACTTCGGTGCTGCAAAGTTTCTAGTTCCATTAAACTTGGAAGCTACTGGCAAGAGTTTACTTATATTTTGGCCTGAAATCACTCACTTAGTTGCCTGTCATTGGCTGAGAACTGCAGTCAGAAGGGAAAGGAAATGCTGCAACAGTGAGTAATATTTAATTGCCTTCAGCCTCATGTGATCTACTGAGTGTGAACATAATCGGGAGGTTCTAGTTAGGCAGCTTAGAACAGTCTGAGAAAGCAGGAGTCACTGTTTTGTGTTTCCTCAGGCCGGACCAGACTAGTTTTCACAACTGTATTCTGGGAACATTCGTACTTAAACAAATTTGTAAAATGTCAGTTAATTTACTTAAGCTTATTTTTTGATTACAGAACTTCCTTGATTTGATATCAAATTAATAAGCACTTGTCTACCAAGAGGAAGAGTTAATATACAGAGCTTCACAGACTTACGTTCTCATGGAACGCCTTAATTTCCCTTTGCTGAGAACCTGTACAGAAAGTGTAAAGTAGATGGTTGGCAGATGTCATAACTGTTTCCCTAGCTTACTTTTAAATTTCCCATCTATAAGATGGGAAAATTCATCTTCAAAGTATCAGGTGATTTAAAGGTTTAAATATATAAAACCAGTTTCTTCCAACTTCCCAAGATTTTGCCTCCTGCAAATAAAGGACAGACCATATTTCGAGAACTGTATGACCATTTTTACGTCCTTATGTTTTTAGGAATTGGATTTTATTGCATAAAACTGAAGATTTTATTTTACCTATGATTATTCAGAACTCAGTAATCTTCTCATTTTATTTTATCTAATTCTGCAAATTCCTATATATTAACTTGAATTTGCTCCTTGGGAAGATTTCCATCTTAACATTCCTAAGAAGGCTTTTTCTGAAAACTTGACCTATTAGTCCACAGTTTTTCTATATTCACAGTAAAGTATTTTCATATTTGTTTTTCTCCAGTAATCTAGCTTAAGATAAAGTCTGAAGCTATTCTTTTGTTAAGATGGCCTTGGTTACTAAATATAAAAGTGCCCAAAGCACTTCTACATGGGCACTTGTACATGGAGGGGAAGAATCACAAGAGATCAGAGCTTCTGTTCTGAATCAACATTTTATGTGGTTCTTTTATGATCGGCTAGTGTCTTTTCTCCCGAGTCTTCATATAGTGTATGATTTTGATTCAGTAGACGTGGTTACTTGAAGCTGGGGAAGAAGCCTTATCCTCCGCTTCTCAGGCTCTCGTTTCCCCGCACCATTCCTTAAATCAGATGAATGAGTACTCTAGAGTCTAATCTCAACATTTATTTGTCAGATCTTTTGAAGGTGGAAGAGTATTCTTATTTTTAAAATTACCCCTTTTCAGATACTTAGGTAGAGGTCAGAATTTACTGTTGGGTGCAGTAGAAATAAAAGGAATTGTGTAAATAATCAGCGATTGTATACCATAACTGCTGTCTCCTAAAGTTGATGGTATCAGAGTTTTAAGTCCATAGAACAACTGAGTTGGTACTCAAAGAGTGGAAGGTAGTCAATAATTATTGAGTAATTAATGAAGTTTGGTATCAAAGACTCCTTCCTAGACATCACAGCCCCATATGATAGATTTTACTAAGGACTGTGCTCTTTTTGTGTAAATACTTCTGTCAAAAAAATAGATTGGTTGTGTATGTGAAGTGAGAGATATAATTTGCTCTCTAGTAGCCAGCTACCTGGTAAATACTGGTAAGACCACTATCAAACTAAAATGGTGCAGTCTGGCAGCATTGCTAGCATGGCTCCAGGCTATAGTTTTGTTGGGCCGCCATGTGAGTGGGATAGCTTGGAGAAAGTCATCTTGGAAGCTCAACCTTGATTTTCTAAAACTCTGGTTTTCTTTGATAATCATTCCCTAGTATGTTGAAAATTATGCATAATATACTTTCTTTTCTCAGATGGTATAATTAGGGTCAATCCTTTGAGTCATGATTTTAAAAGAGCTAATTATACAAAGCATGGCATTAGAAGTTAGCTTAATTTTGTAACTCTGTATGCTTCAAACTCTAAAAGTTATGACCATCTAATCTTTTTAAGTATTGGTAATTATTTTTGGTACCACTTAATGAATGACTTAGGACAACATAATAGGTACTTATCTGAAAAGACTTAGTTAAATAAAGTTTGCAGTGATTTGGAAAATCTACAGAGACGTAGTTTTTCTGATATGATGACCAAAAGAATGTTAGACTTCAAAATTTGAAAATGTGAAACAGGTCTTAAACATATCAAGAACTCAAGATATTTATACTGTATATTTGTTATACATTTTAGGCAGCTCCCCTTCACTTATATACCCTTCTCTGCCTCTTCTTCCTTATCCACGCCTTTTCCCTTTATTCTGTTCTCTTTGTTATACTTCTCATTTTGAAGATATTAAGTAATTAACTGTTAGGGTCAATACTTTCCAATTCAGAGAGGATGTGCTTCAACTGGTGTCTGGTGAAACGAGGTAATTGTTTGAGACTCAGGAAATGACTTAACAACTTTGTGCATGAATGTTTTGGTGTCCCCAGTGTTCATTTGTATAAATGCTTAAATACTTTGCCCTTGACCCCACTTGTTCTCATGAAGACTGTCAGGGTCTGAAATGTGTGAATATTTGCTTCAGAAAGGTCCAGAAATGATGAAAAGGTGACCACGGGCATAAACAATTTGAATTGTGTCTTTTTTTCCTTAAGACATTAGAAAATTAAATAAAATTTCTTCTTGAATTTGTTTATATTTTGCTAGAAATGCAAAGAAATTAAAATGCGCCCTCTTAAGAAAAGTTAATATATTATTCTCCAAGCTAGATAGTGGAAAGTCTAAATTTTGTTATAGAAATTTAATTCTAAAAAGCAACACTAAAAATACTTTAGATGTAATTTAGAAAAGAATATAGGTGATATCAAAATGATAATGCATACACATTTCTGTTGAAAGTACTTAATGTGAGCTATGAAAAAACTGAATGCATGGACTTTTCATTCTAATGATTATAAGTTAAATATGGCATAATCAGTTAGTGAAGATGATTATAGGGTGACAAACGGTCTCTCAGTGGGAAGTACTACGGGTAGGCTGCTGCCTGGCTCTTCATCCATTTTCAGGAGCATTCTTATAATGTAATTTAAAAGGTGTAACTGAACCTATTAAACAAAACATTGAGTGAACTGCTTTAAATTTTAATAGTAAAAAATAAATTTCTAAAGTGACAATTATTAATTATGCTTTTAGATATTTGTGAATTTTACCTAAATGAAAAGAAATCTATTAAATATAACTTTGGCCATTACCTTTTATTGCCATCCTTGAGCCCAAGATTAGTAAATGTTTCAGATTCTCTGTGCGCTATCCTAAAAGGATGTGATGGAAAGGGTCTCAGAAAGAGTCAGATGTGTGCTCTGCTCAGCCTTTGAAAGAAGGGAAAGGGTAGGGCTGGTCATGGGCAAATTACTTCCACCTCCCTTTTTGCCCCTGCTTCAGCTCCAGGGGAGCTGGGAATGCACAGAAGGAATCAGAAGACCTGGGTTCCAGTCCCGGCTCTGCCACTTACTACCTATGTGACCTTGGGTAAGTTACCTGACATCTCTGAGTTTCAATTTCACTATAGTATGTTGTGAGGATAACTATGATCTACATAAATGTGATGTGTAGCTTCCCAACATCTATACAGACAATTTTTATTACCGTGGGCTAGGCCTTCTCCCTATTCCTCTGAAGTCATGTATTCTGATTTGTGCCTTCTTGAAGCAGTCCAGACGACTTCACTACTTTTGCTTCTCACCGTGCGCTCTCTGTATGGGAACCATTGTTCCTGCCCTCTGCATGCTTCTCAGAGTGTAAAACTAAGTGTACTAATCTTTATGCTGGACAGTGGGATACTGCTATCCCTTCTCACCCTACTCTCACCTCCCTTTAATCATCTCCGAACTGCATGCTTAAGAACTTCAAAGAGTAAATCTAATGCATGAAAGTTCAGACAGCGTTGATGAGAAGGATTTAGGTAGAAGGAAGGAAGACCTTCTAATCCTGTTCCCACCTCCTTTGTTACTAGGCAGATTAACTGGGAAGACTGAAGGCAAATGTTCTTCTCTTGTATGTTTTGTGCTCCTCAGAGGTCTCACTGGCAACCTAGTTCCCTGACCTGAGGAAATTAAAGAGCTGTGATGCCTGTGTCATTGGTCAGCCCTTTAGGACTACATGGTTCAGCTTCCTTTATTCGGAAAGTGCTGGCTTACTCTCCACCAACTTAATTGATAATGCTTGCCTTTCTGGGAGTTCAGTAATGAAGGGTGAATGGAACTGAGGAATACGATATGCTTTCTTGATCACACACCTGGCTTCAGACCAAATGATCCCTATAAGTTTAAGGAAAGCGTGATGCTCTGTTTGGTTGACTTTCCCCACAGTCTAAGAATGCGTAGTCTGGCTCTATGAATAACAGTAGCCATATCCCATGGACTGCTTGCCATTCATGCCTGATTGCCATGCAGCACAGTAACACTCACATCATTATTAGATTAATTTTATTAAAATTTTGCTTTTTTTAAGCCTTGAACCATTTGACTTACACTTCATATGGTTTCTTGCTGAAGTAGCAGTGCCATCTCTTATAACTAAGACTCAGTTACAAATGCAGGTTGAAACAATAAACAGTACAGTTTTAAATTTATCAATCAATGGAAAAATTTTAATGATGACACTCAGGCTGTCAAGGATACCATTAAATAGGAATGCGATACAGTGCTGAAGGCTGTATAAATTGACAACCCCCACCCCAAAATTTAAAGCCAGTCATTCTGTCATTGCTGATGTCGCCAAGGAATCAGAATTGCAGCACTATACAGCAAGAAATTGAAAGCTACATGTCTGATAGTAAAAAAAATGGTGAATTATTATCTGCCAAAAACATCACAATGAAATCTGTGATGTATGGAAACAATTTACAGGCCTGAATGAAAATATATCAACATAGTTGTTTTAAAGTAATGAGTTACACATAACTGCTGTGTATATGTATTCTGTCTTACAAACTTCCTGTAATTTTCCATTATGTCTTCAATTGGAAAAGTCAAAAGCATATAAGCTGAACAAGGATTCTTGTATGACAGTTCATCCCTCAGTTTGTTTTTCCCACACCTTCCTGCAGTACACGCAGTACACGAAGGAGACAACCTCTGTGCTTACGCTCGAGCTGGTGGCTGCCACGCCTCCAGTGCCCCATGAGGGTGCTCGCTCCAGCCTGATGAGCACATTGCTGCCCAGAGCAACAACTCTTTTTAGAAAATGCCTCTAGAAATAGTTTTCTAGAATTTTCTAGTTCTATTAATGTAACATTAACATCTTACAGGACCCCTTTCTAAGATTTTATTTATATATAAAAGTGTATAAGTCTTTTGCTTCTATGTATGTTTGTGCACTACCTGTATGAATTGGCCTGAGGAAGAGAGACAAGAGCATCAAATCCCCTGGAACTGGAGTTACAGATGGCTGTGAGCTGCCGTTTGCGTGCTAGAAATCAAACCAGGGCCCTGTGAAAGAGCAGCCAGTACTCCCAACCTCTGAACCATCTTACACCTTACAGTAGCTTTTTGAGCTCATCTTGATGCCAGATATTAACACATTCAATAGCAAATGTTAAATGTCTGTGTCCATGTCTGTGTGTCCGTGAGTGTGTGCGCGTGTGTGTTGAGCAGGGGAGTGCTGATTTAAATTCTGTTGTTTGCTATATTTATTGTTCCTTTGCAGGGGAGATATTTCAGTTAAAGGAGCAAGAAAATAAGATAGGAAATTACTTTTAAAAACTACTGTGTAGCTGGGTATGATAATACATGCCAACTCCCTCCACTAAGAAAGCTGAGCTTAGGAGTTTGAGATCAGCCTAGGTAACGTATAAAACCCACCTCAAAATCAATAGCAGTAAACAAACAACTAAGACAAACAAAACAGAAAACCTTTAATCTCGTGAAGTATAACCTAAACTGTTGACTTGTCTGCTTATTATTGACTCTTTCATGAAGAGAACGTGAGAACTTGTAGCAGTGGTTCTTACCCTTCCTGACGCTGCAAGCTGCAACCCTTTCATATAGTTCCTCATGTCACGGTGACCCCCAACCATAGAATTATTTCATTGCTACTTCATAACTATAGTTTTGCTACTGTTAACAAATCATAATGTAAATACCTGATATGTGGGATATCTGATATACAACCCATGTAAAAGGGCTGTTTAACTGTCAAGCGGTCAGGCCCACAGGTTGAGATATAATGTAAATTATAATCTTACATTACGACAGGAGAACTTAGAGAAACAGCTTGTCTCAAAGACCATGCTATTGAATGTTTTAACACTTTTAAAATATGAAGTATGGGGATTTTTTAAATTATAAAGTTATTGAAACTCTCTTACTTAAGATGTATGAGAGTAGCCCTTTCTTGAGTAAGTTGAGGAGCTTGCTGAGTAAGTATATAGTGGAGAATTATTTGTGTTCATCTAAACTTCTGGAGGTAAATGTCTTAGAATCTATAATCGTAAGCATAAACAATTTGTTGTGAAGATACTTGCTTTGGTGAATTTGATTACTTGATTTTTTTTCTAGTAGTCACATTCTTAAAGGAGTAGGCTCTATCCCAGCAGATACCAAGGAAGAGAAAAACTTTTATTTTGGAAGAATTTTGTAATAAAATTAGTATGTTTGATAAGCTGGTATAACTTGTTTCTGTGAAAACACTGCCTTACTTCTCAAGTTCTCCCTCTCTCTTCAGTACTGTGTTGGTTTTTAATGTGAGCAGAGTATAAAAATAATTTTGTATAAAATGCAAAATAAGAGCTAGTTTGGCATTATGTGTTGGGTTTGTCACCTCCGAAGTCACAAGGATAAAACAGTAGACTAGTTTGGCTTAAACTAATAAAAGAAAAAGGGATTTGCTTTATCTGATATTGCAATACATTTAGGAACAAATAACAGTATCTCACTTTAAGGAATTAGCTCTTACGCTAATTCATTTAGATGCCATAGCTGCTATGGATAAAGTTGATATTTCAGGGTATCTTAGTTTAGTGTAAATAGATTGTGTTCAGTGTAGATAGCTTTGGGTGGTTTGTGCTCTGTAAGAAGAAATTTAGCATACAAATGCTATAGGTTTATTAATGCCCATGTCTATTTAAAATGTGAGGTTTATACTTATATAAAGCTTCCTAGAATTTACGGGATTCTCCTAATCTCTTCTAGTGTATTCATCCACTGCAGTAGATAAAAGAAACCATGAATTTGATAATCTACCACTGGTGCGGGAGAATTGTCCGTATTCTGTCAATCATGATTTAAATAAACTCTAATTGGCCATTAGCCAGGATGTATAGTTGGGACAACCAGACAGGAAGTAGAGGCGGAGCAAGGAGAATAGAATTCTGGGAAGCAGGAAGCTCTCTCGGCATTCCTGTTTGAACCACTGAAGAAGCAGGATGTGACCTGCCCCGCTGAGAAAGGTACTGAGCCATACAGCTAACATAGTTAGTGATAATGGGCTATATAAGATATAAGAACTAATACGAAGCCTGAGCTAATGGGCCAATCAGTTTGTAATCTTCTGGAGACCTCTGTGTGATTTTCTTTGGGACCTAATGACTGTGGGACCAGGCGGGACAGAAACTCCCAACAAGCAGGCCCTCGTACTACATACCATAGCCTGTGCAAAAATCTCAGTTATGTTTTCTTCTGAAAATTAGCAATGAAAATAAACTCAAGATTATGGTGAGCTGCATAGAAACTGCTCACTGAACATCTACTCAGTTCCAAATGCCTGGTCTGTGGATTCTTGATCATTTCCTGTTCCTCCTCTTGTTTTCCTTTAAGGCTTGGAAAGAAACAGCCTTTCTAACATTGACCTCCTGCATGAGGCGGGGGCGTCTAATGATCTAAACTGCAGTAGCAGCTACTGACTAGAGGTAGAAGCTGGGCATCTGTCCTAAATTACTTCTCTTTGAGGAAAACCAAACAATGTCTTATCCTATTAAACTCTTCTGTTTTAATGTTACTGATAAAATGAAGATCTTCATGAACTTCTAAAATGTATGTCTAAAATTCACAAATCTTTTAGAGTAAATTAGTTTTTCTTGTAGCACATAGTCCTTTGACTTAATATGACTTTGGCCACAAAGTTACAAAGTTCATCTTTATAAGCTGTTTTCCTATGTACCTCAGAAACCCTGCAGTTTGCTGCAGCTTTCATACGTGGGTGGCTTCTGCTTTGACTCCAGCGTGATGTTTTCAGCCACTCATGCAGGAAGTGCACCTCGCCTTTGTCAGTGGCAGGATTGTTGCCCATACCTGAATTTGAACAAATTAGTGTTGAACCCTGAACAAGCTTTTTTTTTATGTTGTTTTTCCTAAATCTTTAGTGTAGCTTTTAAGACTAATATGTTCTTCTTCAGAGATAATAAAAGTGAAATTTGAGTCATGGATTTTATACTCTGAGAAGGGTTATGAATTGTTGGAACACCACGAACTCTCTAGTCTCTGATTTCTCCTGGAGCCTTATTGTTTTCCTTCCTGTAGCAAATTGCCTTGTGTTTTATACACCATCACCAAGAGCTGCCTGTTCCTTCCCTCCAGTCCACTTGACCTATTTGCTATGTTTTTATTAGTTCTTTTTTTATATTTACTTAATTATTTTGAGGCAGAGTCTCACATAGCCCAGAGTAGCCTCAGACTTGCTCTATAGCTATGGATGGCCTTGACTTCTTGATCCTCCTGCCTCTGCCTTCTAGGTGCTGGGATTACAAGCATGTGTTAGCACTTCTACCTATTTACTATACTTTTTAATACATGTAACTTATGATCTTTTGAGGAGAGTTCTAAATTGCACAAAGGAAAAAGATCTTTGTTTATAGATGAAGTGAAACCCCTCCCCCCATGGTTGCAGGCTGGAGAGATGGCTTGATGGTTCCTATCACTAGCTGCTCTTTCAGAGGACCCAGGTTTAATCACAAAGCTCTATGCTAGCCTACATCCCTGTGGCGATGCCCTGTGCTGTGGGGAAGGGCTGTGCTGCAGAGCCTGGCTGTGCTCCTGAGCACCCCTCACATCCTCAGACTTCAGCCTACATCCCTGTGGCGATGCCCTGTGCTGTGGAGAAAGGCTGTGCTGCAGAGCCCGGCTGTGCTTCTTTGCATCCCTTACATCCTCAGACTTCAGCCTTAGTGACTGGACTAACTTGGTGGGCGTTGTTAAACATAGGTTTTTATTTGTTTCAGTCAGTAGTAATGATTATGGTTTGTGACACACACACATTGTTGTGGATATTTGGGCATGAATTTGGCATGATTCTTGAGGTTGTACCTACTTTAAGGTTACATTTTTTTTTATTTTATCTGTCTGTTAACTTTCTTAATTCTTAAGAAGTGAAAACATCAGGAAATTATTTCACCTCTCTGTCATATGATATTGGTAATTAATATGAAGCATTTTCCATAAAATCTCCCTTGCCCACCTCAACTTTCAGTATGTTTTAAAAGCAGAGATGTGACCCTGTAAAGCGGTGGTGGTGTTTTTCTAGTTCAGTCTTTAAAATCTGTGCTTAAGCCTTTGTAGTATACCTATGTGTCTGGTTCAGTTGCTCTCTTAAGGAAATTGCATTGAGCTAACTGTTTTATGATAAAAGCTAGATTGTTGTTATGATCTGGTAATTACTGCTTTCAGACAAAGAGTTGCTTCTACTATCTTAAGTTCTGTTATATTAGCCTACTATTGTAAATTGTAAAAGTAATATAAATTATGAGAGTAAAATAGCATTTTGTCACTTGATATAATTTACATGCTTTATAATGAGCATTATAATAAACTCACTATAAAGTACATAAATTATATGTTTAATGTTACATATATAGAATATTATGTATATTTTATTATATTATGCATAATTATAAAGTATTCCATAATATGTCTTCAGCTAACATATTTTGGAATGCATTGTTCTTGTACACATAAACTATAAACATTTACCTTAACACTTCTCTATGGACATAGGTGGGCATAGTTTCTTCTCATTTACCATTACTGCCATACTTCTGCTCTAAATACTGTTTTCAACTCATTTCTTTTTTTTACCAGTTGTATTTGTTATAATTTTTGGGGTAGGCTAAAGGCAAGATGTTCGAAAAGGTTAGGCATGTGGCTTCAATTTTGATTTCATCTCAAAATACTTAGATTTTATAAGATACTGTCTATAACTTTTGGTGATCATTTTCAGCCATGCCCTTTTGCTAATTTCCTCCCCTTTTTTGTTCTTTTTCCTTCATTTGCTCTATACATAAGAATGACTACCCTCCAAAGAAAGGAAAAAATAACAGAATGAGTTATAATGATAGATCTTTAGGTTTTGATGCAGTTTTAAGTTTATTAGCACATATTATACAAATGAAATTAGCCATGTTTGTTTGGAACTTAAGATATATGCTCAGGTCTTGAGGAATGCTTGCAGAGTACGAACTACTGCTGCTGTTGCTCTACAAAAAAAAAACCAAAAAAACCAAAAAATAAAAACAGAAGAAGAAGAAGAGTTGATTGTGTGTACGGTTGCTCACACTCACCTGTATTTCCAGCTCCAGGGTACCCAGTACCTGGACTCTGTGGGGATCTGCACTCACATGCTCAGGTATCTGCACCCAGGCAGACATAATTTTAAAAATGAATTATGCTATGTGCTATGTAAAATGGGACTGTATAATTTTATTCATATAGAGGACACATACAGTCAGATTTAATTAAAAGAAGCCAGGATGGTGGTTACCAGGAACCAGGGCCTGGTTAAATGAGGAGACGTTCAAAGGGAACAAAGTTGTAGTTGTACAAGATGAAAGAGTCTTGGTGCTGTATAGCTTGGCAATGACAGTTCACACTTCTGTATTATGTGCTGTGCTGAGTGAAGGGCTCCTCAGTGTTCTCCCAAGGAAAAAAACACAGAGAAGAGGTGATGGATGTGGTAATGGCTTTTGGTCATTTCACATATATATGCATATGTAGTTTACTTCAGTGTAGATTTTAAATATGTATAGCTCATTTTTCAGATAGACCTTAGTGAAGTTAAAAACTGAAGTTAAAACGGTAACCTCAAAAAAAATTAAGCTAATAGAAAAATTTAAAGGAAAACTATCCAAAGCAAGAAATATCAGTAAAACACCATTTTATTCAAAAAAGAGACTTCTAGATTGTGTAGTTGAAACATAGCTACTAAATGCTGTGGAAGAAATTATTCTGATCCTTAGTTTCTTTTAGAAAATGGTGAGATGAAGTATTTCAAACTATTATTGTAAACATTAAATAACATGAAATGTGGCAGGCTGGAGTAGAATAAACATTTATTCCCTTTTACTTTTTATTTGTTAATTTTATAGACTTTATTATAAAAAAGCCTTGCAAATAAATAAAAATGTCACATTCACCAAAATTAACAGACCCCAAATCTATTTCAGTTACATGCAGAGACAGTTTTGAGTGGCAGAGGGCCTGTGACTTTACCATTTAAATTTACTACTGCTTTGGGTCCTGAATGTCCAGTTCATCAAGCAGTCCAGGCAAGAGCAGTTTCTTGCCCAAATGGCTAACAAACTCCAGGAGGAGCCTCTTCAATGCCCCTCTTCCTCTTGAAGAAGATTGGTGCTGCCAGGAGCAGATGTGTCTTGTTGTCATAAGTCCTAAATTCTTAAAACATTTTAAATGCTATATTCAGAAGGTCTCTGAAAGATTTGAAGATTATCTATCTATCTGAAATACATCTCTATATATCTAGAAACCTAACATGACTACAAGCTTGACTATTATAGATGATTATATATTATACATTACATTTTTAAGGAGCTATACAAACACAATACCTTACTCAAGAGCAGAAATATACATATAACAAAATTGACCCAAAATTTGTATCAATATACCAAGATCCATACCAAGGCAAATTATTCATATCTATTACATATCCCCCTTTAAATGTAAACAAACATTTATAAACAATCATTTAGGGAATTTGGGCATAGTTCTCTCCAAACTGCTTCCTGCTTTTTGTT
>PVIU01007045.1:0-95384 GCA_004026605.1 Ondatra zibethicus | reverse complement strand
GGGGGGACGATGACGACACAGGACTTGGCTCCAAGCAGTTTTTCTTCTCCACTTACACCCACATTCAGTAAAGTACTGTAAACCTTGTTAACAACACCCCACCCCCACCAAGGTCAACACATCTGCAGTGTCATTTAACTGGAGACCTGGAGTTTCTTTCCTAAGGGATTCCAAGTTGATGAGAAGAGATTCCTCAAGGGCAAGGCCTGAAAAGGGAACAAGCAGGGAGAGAAGAGAGATGCATCAGGGAGTGTTGGTTAGCGTTTGCTAGGTTTTAAAGCACTATGCCTAAAGTTCCTGAAGTAAACTTGCCTCAAAGTTTTTAGAAAAGACTTCTTTTAAGATGTCAGGCTAGGCTCGTACTGACCTTCAGCCAGCCAGTCCCAACGCAATGGCGCCTTCCAGGAAGTTCTTCCTTGGGGGCAACTGGAAGATGAATGGAAGAAAGAAGTGCCTGGGAGAACTCATTTGCACCCTAAATGCAGCTAAGGTGCCCGCAGACACCGAGGTAGTTTGTGCACCCCCCCCCCCACCGCCTACATCGACTTCGCCAGGCAGAAGCTAGATCCCAAGATTGCCGTGGCTGCGCAGAACTGCTACAAAGTGACCAATGGGGCCTTCACTGGGGAGATCAGCCCTGGCATGATCAAAGACTTAGGAGCCGCATGGGTAGTGCTGGGGCACTCGGAGAGAAGGCACGTCTTCGGGGAGTCCGATGAGCTGATTGGGAGAAAATAGCCCATGCCGAGGGGCTCGGAGTGATCGCCTGCATTGGGGAGAAGTTGGATGAAAGGGAAGCTGGCATCACCGAGAAGGTTGTTTTCGAGCAAACCAAGGTCATCGCAGATAATGTGAAGTACTGGAGCAAAGTGGACCTGGCCTATGAACCTGTAATGGGCCATTGGTACTGGCAAGACTGCAACACCTCAACAGGCCCAGGAAGTGCATGAGAAGCTGCGGGGTTGGCTGAAATCCTATGTCTCTGATGTGGTGGCCCAGAGCACCCGAATCATTTATGGAGGTTCAGTGACTGGAGCAACCTGCAAAGAGCTGGCAAGCCAGCCTCATGTGGACAGCTTCCTCGTGGGTGGTGCTTTCCTCAAGTCTGAATTTGTGGACATCATCAATGCCAAACAATAAGCACAATCCATGTCCCCTGCCCTCTGCTAGGCCAGGACTAGGTTGTCCAGAAGCTTAAGAACAGCTTCCACCAGTCACATGCTTCTGATGTCATCTGCCCCATCTTGTGTCCTAATCCATGCTGTATACCTTCTCGAACCTTTTACACCTCCCTGTAATGGTTGGGACCAGGCCAATCCCTATACCACCTAATACAATGGTTAGATAGAAATACATTGCCTGTTTCACCAAGGTGACTTCCTGGCTGGGGGAGGAGGGCGGAATGAGTGGAACTGATTCTGTCCCTTCAGGCAAGGCAGGAAAGTGAAATCACCTTTCCTTCCCTTCCCAGTGTAAGTTGAGATCCTCTCTCCCTAAGAGGCCGGGATGTTACCCTCTTCCACAGTGCCGAAGCCCTAGTATCATGTTTGTGAACCATCTTAGATGAAAGGGAAATAAACACTTGGCCCTAAAAAAAAAATACGTGTCTGCCACCCCCTCCTTCCCAAAACATTCCCCAATAGCGGGAGCCAGGAGGAAAAGAAGAGCACCCACAGCTCATCCTCAATCAAAGGAAGAAGCAACTTCAGCCATAGTCTTGGAAGACGGAATGTGCTAGGAAGACTGCGGCTGACATGGAGAAGGAGCACCTCAGCCCCACGTGCCTGATGGGAAAAGGTCAGTCTAGTTCACTCCTCTAGTTCAAAGGATGGCTTAGAAACTGGCAACACAGGCGGTGTGGAAAGGGAAGAGGAAGAACAAAGGAATGATGGGAAGATCGGAGTAATGGAGATGTCGGCATCAAAGTCCCCTTTCTGACCCAACGTACCGAAGGTTTATTGTCCTGGAGACCTAAGTAGAATGTTGGATGTATGTTGATGAAAACTGGTTGGAAGTCTATATATGGCACTGGAGGATAGCCACAGGCCCATGATGGAAGGATCTTTATGGGAAAAAAACTGTGTCTGGGGAAAAGATATGTCAGTCCCTAATGGCAATGTCACCTGGCCTTCTGTGACCCAGGAGTGGAGCCACTGTGCAGCATAACCCTTTAGTTTGCAGAGACAATGGAGAACTAGTAAAATTTGAAGAAATTGCCCTACTTGAGAAAAGAAACACAAACAAAGAAGACAGTGGCAGCTGCATTAATGCAGGAAGCATAAAAGTCCCCAAGGAACATGTAATTAATATCCTCAGAGAAATAGAGGGGAAAGTTAGAATCCATAAAACAAGAAAAAATGCATCTGAAAGAGGTAGATATTGTGAACAAAGGAGCATTCTTGGAATTTTTTTTGAAAAATATGATGACTCAGATTTTAAAGAAGTTCAAAATAAATGCTTAACAATAAAGTCAAGAAAATTTCCCTGAAAGTAGAATAAAAAAGATATGCAATTAAGGATAGGAGAGGAGAGACAAGAAAATTAGATCAATCCAATGAGGTTGAGTGTCCAACTAATAAAGAGTTTCTCAAGAAATTAGAGAAAATAGAGAGGAGGATCATAGCATAGAAAAAAAATATCCAAGTGCATTTCCCAGAATGGAGGCACACAAACAACTGTTCTCTGACTAAGAAATACAAAGGGGATTCAAAAAGTCTGAAGTCCCAAATGACAGTACATCTGAAATTCAGAGTAAAGAAAATTAAATACTTCTATAGGGCAAGTTACATAAGGCAGTATGTGAATATGGGTGGCACAGACCTTTTTAATAGGAACATAGGACACTAAGCAAATAAAATATTCCAAAGACAAAATAATTTACACCTTAGATATTTATAGCCATGCAGAATGTAAATCCAATGTAAGCATAAAACAAACATTTGTTTGGGCATTATCAAATATCAAAACTAGAATTCCCACTCACCCTAACTTTCTGAGGAAACTACTGAGCAGGTATCAGGCCCACCAACCAGGAAGGTAAAATAAACCAAGGGTTGATGATGGCTAGGATCATGACTGAGGAGTATGTTAGAGAACAATGAGGCTCAGGACGGAGCTACAAGGAAGCTCTCAAAGAAAGTCAGAATGAGTAGAGTATTTAATAGTGTTCTTATGAAACAAGAAGGCTCTCAGAGAAAGTTATAATGCATAGAGTATTTCACAGTGTTCTTATGAAGCACTGGTTCTCCGGGGGTTAATTGAGCTGCTATAGGGTGTGAAGAGTTGAGCCGAGTGGTGGGAGCAAGCAGGCATGGTGTTGACTCCTCTGTTCATGCTAAGAGGGAAACTGGGCTTTTCAACAGGAACAAAGCAAAGACATGGAGCAACTGCGACACAATTCAAAGGTTGTCTGCACTGATCTCTCACCTGGGAAAGGCAACGGTGTACCCAGACAGGGATGGACTCATACAATAAGCATGGGCTTGCCTGTCTTTCCACAGGGCCTCAGCTCCACGAGCTGAGGACTCAGAGAAGGCTGACCGGATAGCCTGGACTCCCTATACATCACAGCCCTAGACCAAGTGGCATACAGTTTAGCAGAGGGAGGAGGGTAGTCACCCCCCCACTAACTAGAAACCACAGACCTGAAAAGGCCAAGGGCCTGACCCACTCAGGGATGATTGGGGAACTAGTTTGCGGAGAACACTCAGCGAGGACTTCAAACAGCCATCACATGGCCATGTGTCCACCAGTAGTTGAAATGTGCGGGTCTGGAAGCCTGAGGAGGCAGCTTTACCAAGTACTACTCTTCATGACACTTTGAGGGGATTTGAACTTCTGATCCACGCAACATGGGAGCCCTTACTCTCTGAGGGTCCCTACTCCCCAAGTATATGAAGACGGTGAACATCGTCTGGCCAGCCTGTGCCCTTCACAGCAACAGTCTGGCAGACCAAGTCATGCCTGCCACACGAGGAAGGCTCATTCCTGCTGCTATGCTGTAGGGGCATAGAAAAACATGACAGAGCTCCAATGATCCACTCTCCAGTCCCATATGGTTTTAACTAGAGTCAACAATGTATGAACAATGCAGACCTCTGGCTTCCTGAGACAAGAGAACGCCACATGTTCAGACCTCCCACTCTTGCCGCCCGGCTTTCAGTTCCAGAGGACCCAGAGAAAACATGGCTGAATATTCTAACACTGAAGCCGATCGCTTCTCTCTGTCTCCCTTTACAACCAACAAATAGCTTCATGTTCAGACATGCAAAGGTTCTGAAATGCCAGCTGCCATTTACCCACATGGGAGGTTGTGTTCCTTTAAAATAAGGGAATAAGTGAGAAAGAAGGAAAAGTGGGATGCTGGAGGCAGAGACCTCCAATCAGGTGAAGGAAGGGTAGGATGGAGTCATGCATGTCAGCCTTCGAGGAGAACAGTGGTGCAAATGTTCATCAGAAGATCTGAATGACTACAAGATCTGCTCTCTGGAGGAAGAAATGCAGCATAAAATTATAAAGAAGACTGTGTGGTATGAAAAGGAGGATGAAATTCTACAAAAGTTACATAGGACATAAAACAAAATGGGGGCACACAATATGGCTCCAGAGCAAACTTAACTTGTAAGCTTGAAACTTCTGAAATTTAAAGTTAAATTTAAATCGCGGTGTAAGTCTTCTGAGAGAGTATGGGAACACCTAAATGGGGTACTTCATTAGTGAGGTAAAATCCGCATTAATTATAGCAATATGCTATTAGATTACATCTTAATGGATGAAGCAAATCACCAGGAGAGACAGTTGGAAGGGTTAAAAGTGGTTGTTCCTAAAAAACACAAGAACAGAGAGTATTGCTCTTTTATTATGAAAATGGTTTATTCTGTTTAATCTGTAAAGCTATGCAACCTAACCACACTGGTTTTGTAGTTGTTGTTGTTGTTGTTTGGTTTTTGTTTTTGTTTTTTTTTAAGCACAGGTAATATACACACAACCCAAAAGTGGGACCTGACCTGGAAAACCTTAATAAACAACCTCAGTTTCTTTCTTGTCTGCATTCTTTCTACTTCTTTCTTGTCTTTGGTGTCTACTAACTCACAGGCACTGTGGCTTACTCTCAGGATCCAGTGGGAAAAGAAACCATCCCTGTCCTAAGAAACCTCCCAAAAGGAAAGAAGAAATAAAAGATATACACCCTTGTGGTCAAAGTGGAATCAACAAAAGACCAAGGCAAAGAAATGAAGCTTTGGGGTTTCAGAAATAACCTTAGGAACAGCTCTCAAGAATTTCATCGTTTTTCCAGGATGGATTGCCCTGAGCTGGTGAGCATTTCTACAGCACCTGCAAATAAATTCCTGTGTGTTAAAATTGTTTACCCCCAAGGGGACTCTTTGGACAAAGATTCAGATATTCCTGCAGCCTCAGCTTTCTCAGTAAATGGAAGGACCAAAGGTCCTTGCCTGAAGCACCATGGGATCCTAGTGCAAGCTGCAGCCAAGGAAATGACTTGATGGTGTCCCAAGACTCATGGTGCTGGGTATGTTGCTAAGACATTGTAGTAATGTCATGTGTGTCATAAAACAAATGCAGGCAAGCTTTGTGAGTGAGGCTGCTTCCACACTGGGCTCTGCTTCCTCAGGAGCAAGCAGAAAAGGGGAAATGGAGCTGTCAAGGTACTGCATGTAAATTTAAAAAGATGAACAGAGGCTGGCAGGATGATGGATAATTCCCTGCCATAGGTGTACATATTCATGAACAAGAAAATAGCCATTACAGCAAGTGAGGAACATAGCATAGAACCATGCAGGAGAAGCCAGGTCGGTGTAAGATGAAACCCAGCTAAAGTGGGGTTTAGATAATGAATAGGTTCTATTCTATCCATCCCTAAAGCTCACTGTTGATCCTGGAACTGTCTTGAGCAATATTTTAAAGGTGCTTTGTGACTGACTGGCAATGCCTGCAGTGGATCATAAGGAGGTAGACAACACATTTGCCTTATACTGACGTCCAGGCTTTAGACGTTCTCAGCAAATGGACTGACTCCTTCCCAGGGACCTGCTTATATGGCATCGGGAAGCTGGCATTGGTTGTATAGCAGTTCAGTGGTAAAGTATAGGGTCAGAATGCATGAGATGCTGAATTCAGTTCCCATCAAAGGAAGGAAGGGAGGGGAGTCTTGGGGGAAAATAATATAGCTAAGATATAGAAAGGATTCCTTTCTCATGGTCAAGATGCATTCTTGTTCATGGGCATAACTGAAGGGAAATGACAAGACTATTGCACTCATTATCAAGAACAAGACTTATGCAAGGGTCAAGTCCATCAAAGTCCTGGCATAGGTTTGTAGATGATACCCAGGTCCTACCCCTTACTAAAGAGTGATTGGCAGTGAATCGTTGCTTTGGACAGGAAGAATCTTTCTTGGTTGAGGATGTGGCTATGATTAGGCTCCCTATGCTCTAGGAGAGGGTCCTATACCCATGCATATATGGGCAGTACCAACTAGTGGGTTATCAAAAATGTAAAAAAGGTATAAATTTGGTCAGGAGAGCATGTTGGAGGATATGTGGAAGCTGAAGGGGAGAAATAGGGGATAGATATGAGCACATTTCATTGTATACATGTAGGAAACTTCAACAATAAAGAAAAATAATAAAACATATCATTAGCATGTGTTCAATTTCTGTCCAGTTTTACGCAGTTTTAGTTTAGTTTAATTAGAGACATTTAGAAACTCCTTTCCAAAGTCCCAACTCATTTAGAAATGAAAATGATAAAGTCCTTGGGTCGAAGAGGAATGGCCTTGGACAACATCTTCTGTTGGGTAGAGATACCAAGAACTCTGGAATAGATAGTCTGTGACTGGATATGGTAAGACTGAGCTAATGCCTACAGAACCAAGGTGGGGCAGATCAGAGGCTATTTCAAACCCAGAGGGGAGCTAAACATTGAAACCACTCCAATTTGCTGTGCACTGTTGAACTTCACAGCCTCAGCCTCCAATGCCTCCATCCGTATGGCCAGTGACTCTCTCAGGGATCTAAGCCAACCAAGCAACAAAAATTAGAGCAAAAATGAAAACAACAACAAAATCCAACAGCATAGAGACTGAACTATCATCTCAACAGAGGTTTCCAGATTTAGGCAACAAATATCCCTGGTGCATTTACTCTCTGCTCACATTCCATACAAAGACGATGCCAGCAGGACAGGCCTTCTCATCACAGGCTGTCACAACAATGGATGGGGTTAGTAGGGAGAATCTTTTGGGGACAACAGCGGAACTGAGTTTCATGGGCCTCTGAGGCCCAGGATTAACTCTAGAGACAGCAAGAAGAAATGATGGCTTTTAAGGGGATGCTTGGAGAAAAGCCTAAGTTTACTTACGAGACTAGGGGTGGGTGTGTATTTTACACTGCACCTGGTGACACAAGCCCAGCCCTTTCCATGAACAATGAAGCCTGCAGGAAGGCTCATCTTCCTGGTATCTCCTATGGGTGATGTTTGAGCAGAGAGGAGATATTCCAGGACTACCTGCTGCTTAAATCTGGGAACCAAGGTAGAGATGAAAATGAAGTCTCTACACTACTTTTCTGTTTGCTTGTGTGAAATTTTGTCTGTTTTGTTTCGTTTTGTTTAATGATTTTTGTTATTTATTCATATCATTTTGGGGGAAGGGAGATAAGGCAAATGAACAAAAAAAATAAATATGGAATATGGATCTTTTGCAATGAACAAAATTCTTTCCAGCATATCTATCCATCACATCACCTATGCTTCACTTGCATTATAGGTTAATTTAATTAGCTTGCTTTTAACCATTTGCCAACATATATATATATATATATATATATATATATATATATATATATATATTGAACAGCCTACCCCTAATGTGCACAACCTATTAGTGTCCCCTACAGGCTGTTATAATCCATGAACCAAATTGATGCTGCAGTGAAATGTAAAACCCACAGTTTACATTAGAGTTGATTCTTTCTCTTCTGCTTTCTAAGGCACTGAGGAAATGCATCATGACACATGCCTCCCACTATTATATCACATAGGTTTTTCCAGTGTCCTTCAGTGCCCTGTGACCCACCTGCTCATCCCTAACCCCCACCTAACCTTTGACAACCTTTTCCTACTGTCCTAGATTTGTCTGCTCCAAAACGCCATTTATTGTTCACTCACAGTATCCTCAGACCAGATCTCTTCGCTTAGTAATAAGCATTTTGAATTTCTCCTTCCTCATGGGTTTGAAGCTCATTTTACTTTAGCACAGAATAATTATTTACAGTCTACATATACCACACTGTGATTATCTGTTCACTGACTGAAGGACGCCTTAAGTTTTAGCAATTATGAATGAAGTTGCTATGAACAGTTTGCATGTGTGTGTGCGTGGTAGTTAAGTTTGCAATCTGTTTGGGGAAATACCTGTAGGATTCATTGTTGGGTCATATGGTTAAGAGCCTGTTTAGTTTTATAAGAACTGCCAAACTTCCTCTAAGGAGGAGGCATCCCCAGCAGCAAAGCAGGGGGGTTCCTGTTTCTCCATGCTCACCAGCACTTGATGCTGGCAGCATTTTGAATTTTGTCCATTCCAGCTGGGAGAGCCTATGCCCTTCTTTTTCTTACATCCTTGATGCCTGTGAAGCTTTTCATTTGCTATTTTCTATCTTTATTTTTTCTTTGAGAAAGTTCCCTTGAAGGCATTTGGCACATTTTTTTATTGGGTTGTTCTTTAGTTGGGTATGTTCTCACTGGTACATTTGAGAGCTCATAAAGTTGGGGCAACACGTCTTGATCTGGTATATCTTTTGTACAGACTTTCTTCCCATCTGAGACTTGTCTTTTCATTGTCTTGACAGAGTCCTTCACAGAGCAGACCTTTTTTTAAACTTAATGAAGTTTAACTTATAAACCTCTATCTTTTGTGGCCTATGAACTCACCTTGTATTAGAAGTTATCAAACTCAAGGTTGTCTAGATTTCCTCCTAGGTCCTCTTCCAAAAATTAAGTTTTGCATTTTCGCATTGAGGTCTGTGCTTCATTTTGAGTTTTTTTTTTCCTGAGGAAGGCATGGGTTCCATGCTGAGATGCTATTTTTATATGTGGCTCTCCAGCTATTCAGATGCGATCAGTTGAGGAGATTATCTTCCCTCCATTCACTTGCCTATGCTCCTTTGTCAAAGCTCTCTATTATAGGTTTTATATGGGGATTATTATCTTATTGATATACACTGCATTGAAAACACTCATTTGTGTAGTGCCTACCAAATACTGTCTTTGTTATGTGCCCCATGCTACAGAACATGCAGACCAAATACAGGGACAAGGCTGGGGAATCAGTATACAGTGTAGAGATCCCTTTCTTGTTGCAGACATCCTGTATTATGTCACAAACCTGAGCTCTCTATAGCTGTTTCCTTAGCCATACAATGCACATTGCAGCAGAAATCTGCTCCCATTTCTGCCTGGCCTTCCTCTGCTCTCCAGCCCAGGCCACATGCTTCTTCCTTCTTGCCCTGCCACCCACAGGGATTGTCAGCACTTTCTGTTGCAGTCTTTTCTCTCTACCTGCAGCCGAATGGACATATTCCTGGATACTTTGAATTGGAATAAAAAAAGAAATATCTTCCATAATTGATGGGCTAGTTTTTATCCCAAACAACAGTGTATAAAAGTTCCCTTTTGTTCACATCCTTGCCATTATAAAGAATACCCCCCCAAAAAAAAACCCTTAAAGCGAGATCTACTATATGACCCAGCTATACGCCTTCTGGGCATCTCTCCAAAGGCCTCCAAGTCAACACATCACAGAGACACTTGCACACCAGTGTTTACTGTAGCACTATTCACTACAGCTAAGTTATAGGACCAACTTGGGTGTCTAACAATAGAAAGCTAGATAAAGAAAGTGTTGTGTTCTCACACAATGGAACTTTTCCCAACCATAAATAAGAGTGACATTTACCCCATTTACAAGAAAATAATGCCACTAGAAACAATCAAATTAGCTGCAAATAATTATATTAAGCTAATTAAGCCAGTTGCAGAGAGATGGAGAGCACGTTTTCTTTCCTTTGTGGTTCCTGTAATTTTTACAGTTACATGAAATCATGTGGTGAGACTGTCTAGGGGAAGCATAAAAGGGAGGACATGGGGGCATGTGGGTATGCTCAACATACAATGAAATTTTAAGTTAAAAATTTGAAAGTGAGGCTGAGGAGGTGGCTCAGTAGGTGAAATGATTGCTAGGCAAGCATGAAGATCAGAATTCAGATCTACCATATTCACAGAAAAGCCAGGTGTGATTGAACACACCTGCAAATACAGTGCTAGGAGGTGGGTAGAGACAGGCAGATCTCAGCTCAGGGGCCAACTGATGTAACCAAAATCCTAGCTCTAGGTTCCCTGAGAAGCTCTGCCTTAAAAGTTAAGGTGGAAAGAGCTAGAGGAAAACATTTGACATCAATGTCTTGCCTCCACATGGGCATGCCCCCCCTCACATGTGTGCATGAACATTATACACCATGAGAGAGAGGGGGGGGTCTTGATTTACTGAATTTGTGACTTAAAGGCAGGACATGTTGCCACCATGCATTTTTAGTGTGGAAGGGAGGATACTAAAATTTGTGTTCAGGTCCTCAGAGATGCTTACACTGGGACAACAGAAGTAAGCATCCATAGATAGACAGGCTATAGTTAAGGACCTCCCTGAAGTTTGATGTTTATAGTTCTTTCTTTCTTTTTTCTTTTTTTGGTTTTTAGAGACAGGGTTTCTCTGTGGCTTTGGAGCCTGTCCTGGAACTTGCTCTGTAGACCAGGCTGGCCTCGAACTCACAGAGATCCGCCTTCCTCTGCCTCCCGAATGCTGGGATTAAAGGCATGCGCCACCACCGCCCGGCTTAGTTCTTTCTTATATTACACGAGTCTCCCTCTTTGCTTACTAATAGCTCACACCCATCTCCTAGAGTTGAAGCTATGTTGCAACATGTGGGTGAAGCTATGTTGCAACATGTGGGGATAATAATTTCTTGCCCAGATTCTTTGAGTATTAAAAAGAACCACTTCAGTAGCTCACAACAGACTGTCAAAAAGCACAGTGGTCATCTATGTGACATTTCATTGCTCACCTTCTGCCCTGTCCTGGCTCCCAAGGACCACAGAGGAAGTACCTGTCAGAGGTAAGAGAAGATGACAAGAGAAGAACAAGCTGTAGGTAAGAAACCAGGAACCTTGGGAACTTACAGCTAGGCTGCGCCACACAGCCATGATGAAGTAGCTGTAAATGAAACCCACAGCATTACTATACAGAAGTCGAATCTCTCTTACTGCATTTCATTCCCATCTACGGTTTCTAGGAGAAATGCATAGAGAATAAGAAAAGAACCTTTGAAATAATAAAGAACCAAAGATGAACCTGGATCCAATGCCTGACACTGTCACCCCTCCCACCCCATCTTAGCCTGTCCACTCAACTTCACCCAGCCAGGACCAGTCAGGGCAGAAGGACAATGAATCTGCCCATAGTGACGAAACAAACAGCAAACGCAGAGTGAGAACCTGAATAGTCAGTGTCCTTCCTCCTTTCTTCCTTCTATTATAGGATCCAGAGTACATATGGGTCTGGTATCCTCCTAGGAGGAGGCATCCTCCACTTTCTCTGCTACAGTAAGCAGTTTCTCAGTGAAGAAGAGAAGATGGCCCCAATCCTGCCATGGGCCACGCAGATTGCTCCCTCTGCTCCACATCTCTTCTCCTAGTGGGTATATGTATAGATAGTTAACCCCCCACCACACACACGCTCACTATGGTTCAAACCATCACACCATCCTAGGAAATACACACTGATTTCCTTGCTCACTTATTTTATTTGTGCTTCTCCTGCTTTTACACATCTGTCTGAATATTTCCTTAATCAGTTTTCCCACAGAAAGGGTTTTCTGCCCTGCTTCAATCACCTGTTGACCCCAATGTCTGCCACTTTAACCCTCAGTTCCCCAAAGCAGCTGGGCGAAGGTCTATGTGTATCTTACAGCTGTGCCTGTCCACTAAGGCAAAGGTGGAAGGAGGTGCAAACGGTTTTGGCTAGCCTTCTTCCTATGGTACCCACCCACTGTAATCTCAGTGCACACTACTCTACACCCTTAACTGAAACCTTATTTACATGGGATGACCTCAGAGAAGCAACTGAAGAGCACAAGGATTTCTCCCATCCTGCAAAGGCTTACTGGTCACTTCCTATGTATTGCTCATCTCTTGCCCACACTAGGCTAGCATTCCAAAGGGTGATGACTCAATGAAAACACACTTGTCCAAAGCAATGAGGCAAGGAACTAGGGGAAAAGTAGGTGGGGTGAAACCCTGTGGTCCCAACCAGGTTCCCATCTAAGCTCTGGTTCTCTCCCCTGGGAAACCAGCTCTTTGCCAGGAAAAAAAGAAACATACAATTTCAGAACAGCTCAAACTTGGATTGACATGTAAAACCGGTTCATCATGAATGAATGAGCATGTGAGTTTCCTGCTATAATGGAAGAACTTTCAAATTCAAAACTGGCGAATCCAACCATTTCCCAGTTTCCTAAAATTGAATGGCATCAACTTCATTTCCAGGAACACCTTCCAACTCTTACTAGATGTGCTGTTCAAATTTCCATAGTTGAATAGAGCTGATAGTTCATGTTTTGTTCTTTATGTTTTTAATTTTATCTATGTATGTACGCATTTATATATGTATATATATGTATATCAATCTATCTGTAAAACTATATATCTATCTAGGTATCTATTTATCTATCTAGCAGTGTATATGCATGATGTACATGTGTAAACATGTTCACCTATATGTCAACATGCATATGAAAACTGTAGAGGTTAACTGCTGGTTCCTTCCTCGATTGCTGTCTGCCTTATTTTTTGAAACAAGGTCTCTCACAGAATTTGGAGCTCACTGATTTGGTTGTTCAGCTGTCCAGTAGCTGGTCAGCCATCGCCACCCTCTTCCCATTGCTTATATTCCATGCATACAGCACAGCTCCTGATTTTACATGGGTTCTGAGGCCTGAACTCACTTTTTCATGTTTGTGCAGCAAGCACTTACACTGTGAGCCATCTTCCTGGCCCTTCTGTTGACTTTGAAAACAGGCATTTTCTGTTCCTGAGCAGATGTATGGAGAAAAGAATAAAACAGAAATATTATTCTTAACTCGGAGACAAAGGTAAACACCCATTCCCCACAGACCCAACCATCTCCCCATGTATCACTACCTGCTTTCTTTCACCTGTAAGAAGAAGTAGAAGAAGCAAAAGACACTCTTTCAGAAAACCATATTGCCTCTAAAAA
Source organism: Ondatra zibethicus (assembly GCA_004026605.1). NCBI lineage: Eukaryota > Metazoa > Chordata > Mammalia > Rodentia > Cricetidae > Ondatra > Ondatra zibethicus. The sequence goes on along the minus strand of PVIU01007045.1, from coordinate 82,039 downwards.
TGTCATCTTCCCTTTTTTTTCATTCCCTGCTCCCTCTTAGTCCAACACCTGGGTACCAGGAAGCAAAAGATAAATTTTCTGGCTGATTTTACACAGTTGCTGAGAAGGCAAGAAGATGAAGCTTAAAGCACCCTGGAATAGGCCTTGAAGCCTCACTTCAATGGGGCCTCTGACCTTCCTGTTCTGAAGCCACAGATGTTTTACTCCACGTGTGCATCCTCAGTGTCACCTGTGAGATGAAGAAATGACATTTCAGAAAGTTGCAAAGCTTCCTCTCCTAGGTTCCATGTGCACCTGTTCACAGCTGTGAACGGAGGTTGAGTGCTTCCTCCGTGCTGGAATTTTTAAGGCCACCTCCTCGCTCAAGCTATAGGCATGCCATATGAGGTCATCATTTCCAGTCCCATTTTATAGCTAAAGAAATCAAGGCTGACAACTGAGGATGACGCTGAAGACTAAGGAACCAGAGGTGATCAAGCAGGATCCACCTGGTTTGACTCCAGACCTTGTGATTTCCGCTGCTATTATGCACATAAATATAGGAGATCATCATATGTGGGAGCTTGGCAAAATTATTCTCCCTCTAATCTCCTGAGGTCCCAGCGTGAGTGTTTCCCCTCTTATTTCCCTTCACTCATGCATGTGGAACCCAGTGCTCAGGCCACCTGTGAACAATAATGCAATCCAGGCAGCAGAACAAACAGACTGGTAAGAGATTGTAACCAAGAGTAGTGTAGACTCATGGGAAGACCCGAAAGGGGCTGGCGAGCACATAGGAAAGGCTCACCCACAGGATAGCTAGCTGTGTGTTAAAAGATGGGTGAAAGGGTGTTCCATACTTTAGAAGGGACACAGCACTAGGTAGGAGACAGAACTCTGATAAAGCTGAGTGCCACAGAAGGACATAAGAAGCCCTGCAATTGGCATGGGACTTGGTACTGAGGGAACAAGATGACAGATTGGGTGATTGAATGGGTCCTTACACCTGATTCAACAACAAACATTCCATCCAAGGTCAAATCCAAGCAGTTCCTCAAATGAACATAAAATTCATTGATTTGGTTTAAACCATGCAGATCTGGGAGAAATCCAATATCAGAAATTCTGACTCCATAAATCTCAGAACCTGGGGCTTGAAATTTCTGATTGGTCTCTAGATACTGAAACTGGTAAACCCACATCTGACCTTCAGACAGAACTGGTTAAAGGTCCCCTGACTACTCAGTCCTGACCCTTACCAAGTAACTGACCTGGCTGGCCATGAGTCTATGTTCCAGCCAGTGAGAAATGTAGAGCCTTGGGAGGTTTCAGGCAGAATGTACTTCTTTCCTAGATAGAGACCCCTGGGTCAAGTGTTCTCCTCTAAAAAATCTTGCTTGGAGGTGGCAAGTGAAAATCCTCCATTCTTTGATACTGATGAGGCTCAAGTCAGCACCACGGACAGCAGTTTTTGTTTTATTCTTGTTTTGTTTTTAGAGGCTGGCAGATACTGAATCTTTGATGACACCACCAAATTCCTAAGGAGCCACTACAGTTCCACCCTAACTGGAGTGATTCTTTATATCTAACCAGGTAGTAGAATCTACAAACACTCTGGGCTTGGGTAAGAGGGGTGTGTGTGTGTGTGTGTGTGTGTGTGTGTGTGTGTGTGTGTGTGTGTGTGTGTGTGCTGAGTACCGAAGATAGTTGGGTAATCACACACAGCAATAGAAATAGAATGAGAGGAGGAGAAATAAGAAAAGACCTTTCAAGATGAATGAATATTAAGTTTTATGTTATAGGGCAATTTATGGGCTAGGCATTTAGATGTCATATCTATAAGCATAACCCCTTCAGTGGGTTCCTATGGTGATTAGGTTACAATGGCCAGGGGATGTATTCATAAACCAGACCCTGTCTCCCACTGTAGCAGCATCTCCCCTTGTAGCCACTGGTATCCTCATACTCCATTGTAAGCAGAGACTGCTCCTTCATTTCCCAGCTGCCCAGACATAAATAATCACACAGAAACTATATTAATTACAACACTGTTTTGCCAATAGCTTAGGCATATTTCTAGCTAGCTCTTAAATATTAAATTAACCCATTTCTATTATTTTATATTTTACCACAAGGCTTGTAGTTTGTTACCTCTTGTTTCTTGGGGAGCTACATGGCATCTCCTTGACTCTGCCTGCTTTCTCTCTCTATCTCTGTTCAGATTTTCCACCTGGTTTTACTCTGCTAAGCCACTGGCCACAACAGCTTTGTTCATTAGCCAATAAAAGCAACACATATACAGAAGGACATCCCATATCACTCCATATTCCAGGTCTCGTGACTCTTTGTACCTCACCATTAGGTGCCATACTGTCATCCAGACAGTTTTGTAGTATTTCCTGCCCTCTGCCTAGGAAAACCTATATCCTCAGCCATTACTTTATGTTTGAACACCACTCACTGCTTAGCCAGTATTTTTCATATTCTAAGATCTCACCTTAGAGATCTCTTCCTTCATGAACCCTTCAATAATACACCAAGATAAGCCAGATGACTCTGCCTTAATTTCCTACTGTCTGTCCATTATTGGATAGGCTACCCTATAATGAATATATTTTGCAAGAACCTGATTTCACATTGATCCATGAGCTACCATATCTGGGTATTACCAAAGCTTGTGCTCATATAGGCTCTCCCAAAATAGTCCAAGAAAAAGACATTAATAGCTACTTGCCTAAATAATTATGTAAAAGAGGAGCATAGGATAAGAGAGAATGGGGGAAGCAAAGGAGAAAGACAGCCTAAGGGTATCTCAACAATATGGATGGAGAGAGCCAATCCCTGTTTTCCAAAAGTTATACTTTTGAAGGACAGCTATGGGTTTTTCTGTTGAGTTTAAGAGCTCTCAGGGGAGTGAATGCCCAGAATCCAAGTCCAAGGCTCTTTCAGGCTCCAACACCAGAGGAGTAAAGGCTTAGAACTGTCCACTGGAGCTAGAGTGGTATCCAGAAGGAGATGATGGGTTTGATGATGGACAGGATGTAGCTCTGCAGTCACTACTGCATAGAACTCTCCACAGCTACTGTAGAAAGTGGATATTAGTAGCACTTCACTGTAGAGATAAAGAACATCAAGGTCAAAGAACATAAGAGACTGAGAAGTCACAGAACAGTTGATAAGGTTGTGTCTCAGGTCCAAACCTAGTAGGTACATTGCTCTCACTTGTTTCTATATGTTTTCTGTAGCCAACTCATTTGTGTTAGAATAAATGAGGACCTTTCAAAGGGAAAAGATTTAAAATGGGCCCCGAGGATGGATATTCACCAAGGACCTTGTTAGAGCACTTGCAGGCAAGCTCTGAATTGTAAAGTATCCTGAAGTCTTAACACAATAAGCCTCCGTTTTTCAAGCTGTAAAACCAACAAAGCACACTCTGTCAAATTTCTCTAGCTGTAACAAAATGGCTGACATAAGACAACTTACAGAATGGAAATATTTGTTTTAGCTCACACTTTGGGAGGTTTTACTCTATGCTTGGCTGATTTTATTGTTTTCAAGCCTGGAAACATTCAAGACACCATGGCAATTTTCCCAATGCTTGGTGAGTTCCATAAGCTCAGCTCACAATACCCAGTCCTGACTCATGGCAACCTAAAGTCTCACAGAGATGTGTTACCTCATCAGGGACCAAGAATGGCTTCCCTAAAATGAGTCATTCTCAGCTGCAGGCTTGTGGCTTCATCCTCAAGCAGAAGATCTGTCTTGTGATTCTCCATCTACAGTGCACCCTGAATGCCACACTGTATTATTTAAGATTACCAATTGCTTCAATTCTCCCTTCTAAAGTCAATGCTTTGAGATGCAGAATCTCTACCCCCGAGTCTACCTTGATTGATCTCAACAGGTTCACTGTAATCTCATGAGTTCTTGAAAGTTGACAAAGAAAACGAGTCAAGAGAGATTAGAAGTGTGAGGACCCTTCCCCATCCTGGTTATTACAGTTTTGACAATACAGAATGTGGGTTACAAGCCAAAAACTGTAGTGACTTCTAGAAGCCATGAGTGGTTCAGTTACACCTGATGGGAAAATGGGAGCCCAACTCTCTAAAATGCAGGAAGTAGATTTTGGCAGATTCATAAATGAAAGGAAAACTGATTCATCCTAGAACCTCTGAGGAGGTCAGCATGCCACCATCTTGGTTTTAGCACAGTGAGAGACACACTGAATTTCTGGCATACAGAACAATGAGGTGCTAAGTCTGTAAGGTCTAAATGACAAGCTGTTGCAGTCATTATAAGAAATGGTCATGCTTGCCACACTTGACTTGTCACAGCAAAGAGATCATCATCAGGGGACAAGTGAAAGTCCAAACTCCCTGTCCCCATCATACTTCCCACATTCTTGAAATACTATTATATGTTCTCAGAGGGGGATGCTGAGGTTTGGATTGGGAAGCAAGATGCTTAGTATGAGCCAACATTATGAAGGAAGACAGCGATGATGAAGGTGACTGAGAATTTTAGGCAAAGAAAGAAAGATAAAAGAAGAAAAGATGGTAAAACTTCGAAGTAGCTACAGTATCTGAAAGACGCAATGTTATTTAAATTGTCTGGTGTCAGGCTCATGTGGCCATTTACATCATGCCTCAATTAAGGACAAGATGTGGCTGCTCTTTGAAACATATGATCTTGGCTGAAGCTGACTCTGAAAGCTGGAGGCTGTCTTCAGACTTCACTTTGACCAACTTCTGATCATACTCTGGCCCTGGATGGCAAGTCTTGCCCTGAAGCAGTAGCAGCCTGGTATATCTCCAACAAAAGGACATAATGATGATAGACAGTAAGAGTAAACCATTTTGAGGGTGTCATAGAAAATCATGGTGAGGCTTGGAATGCAGACCCAGCTTCCTGGAGCTTTTTCCCAACACTACCACTGTTTGACTATTAAGTAGAAGATACATTTCTTTGGAAAACATGGTAAGACACCTGGGTGGGTATGCCAGAAGCAAACATAGTCATTTAACTCCCATAAAGATGGACTTAAAAAGAAGGCCTTCAGTATGACTCCTAACTTAAGGAAGATGTACTCTGGAGAAGTCTCTTCCTCATTTCCAGCCTGTACCTAACTTTGCACTGGAAATAGTTCAATTCTTCCTGACTGCAATTGCCAGTAATTTATAAAGCAGATGAGGCCACTCATTAGAAAATCCTTGAAAACTTCAAAGTTTGTTACTCCACAATAGCAACAAATGATGTTCAGTGCAATTGAAGTTTCTACATTAGAGCAAAACTGATCTTTGATTTCTATCTCAGGCCTGTGACTCTGATACCCATCCCTTTCCTGCTCCCTGCATCTCATTTTCTTCCTCTTTTAGAGATGCCACCTAAACTCTTCCTGGTCCAGCTCATTTCCTCAAGTGTGCCTGCATTTCTCAGCAGCAGCACAAAGCTAGAGGCATAACGAAAGTGTGCATAAGATGAAAGAGGTCCTAGACCTACATATTTGTGGCAAGGCAGGCAATGACATCAGGTGAAACCACATTTGGGTATAGTGTTCAGGAGAGTGTGAGCATACAGGATCATATATCCCAGTAGTGTCTGGGATGATGCCATGCTATGCCCTATACTCTGAAAAACTATGGGACATGCGTATGGTCCATTGCAATCACCAGACAATTCCACCATGACCTCACTTGTTTCCTTACACAACCTTATGGAATAGAAGGGACATAACTGTTTCTACTTTTACAGGTTATGAAATTATACTGTAAGGGGATGGTGAGACTTGTTTAATAAAGGCTACAGCCTGGGCTCAAATAGCTAGAAGTAGCTTCCACACCTGCTGAGTTCCTTGTGTCCAGAGAGCCAAGGTGCCTCTGTAATAAGCAGCACCTGAAGAGCTAAAGAAGCTAAGCATGGATGAAGAACTATGTTATGATATTTAAAGCCCTGTTGCCTGGAGATGATACTAGCACCTGGAATAGACTGCATCCTTGGCTCCTGTTCTCACTGGTACCATTCACACAGAGCCTCATCTTCCCTGCCCCATGGGGAGAATAGAGTCCTCAGCTCTTGGTTGACCTTTGGTTGACCTTAGGCTCTTCCACTCTAATTGTTCTCATCACGGGCAGAAGTGTCAAAGATTGACGGCTAAGCCTCCGACTTAGGAGGCCTCTCAAGTTTCTTCTGCCATTTCCATGAGACGATCTTGCAGCTAGCCACTGGCCCTAGGGAAAGGTGGCACAGAAGAGGAAGAACCACGTGGCTTCTGGAGTCTGAGATAGGCCTGACCTATGGACTCTGGGAGCTGGTGCAGTTCTAAGTACCATGAATAGAGAGGCATGACGCTTGCCTTTAGAGGGTCTGCGTCTAACAGAGAATGGTGGCACGGTGGCTTCAGAGCTCACAAAGTTAGTTGCTCTTATGCAACCTTCCATCTCTCCCCTACTCCTCCTGGCAGATTGCTTCTTAGTTCAAATATCTGCTACTCTGCTCCGTGAATCGTGTTTCCTGCCATGTTATCACTGGACTGGCTACTTGGCTTCTAAATAGAAGTCATTCAAGGGCCATTGCATCACTGTCACTTTGCATGGCCTCTGCTATGATGCTGCATCTACCTAAGATGGCAATTTATTTTGAGCCTCCCTTCCAGAAAGAAGATTTTATTGACTGGAAGTTGACACGAATTAATCCAGAAGTTAACCTTTGTTGCCAGAAGCCTCTGAAATCTGGGTTTATTTGTTACTGAAACCAATCTACAGACTGTGATCCCTCTGTGTCTCCTGAAACAAGCCTCTCCTACCTGTTTTCATGTCCTCCCCACTAGACTCTGTACTGCTCCCTAATTGGCTCTGTTGACCAATAGTGTCCCATATCCCTTTTGGCCTGGACTTCTAAAGCAAAAGCCTATGACATTATCCCTCATTTGATATCCAGATCTCTCTGGGAGTCTTGATTTCTTATGAGCACACAAGGCTATATCCTCGGACGCCTCCTGGGCCCTTGCTCTGGCCCTGCATCCCTCTAGCTTTCGCTCTGGTCACCCAGAAACTGTCCTCCATTGTGCCATGCCGAGACCACTGTGTACCCCTGCAAGTGCCTGACACTTACTCCATAAAAGCCCATTACCTAGCCTTCTTCATCTAATTCACGTCCTCTGCCAGGACTGGCAGGATCAGCCTCACTATCCCTGAGAAATAACCCCAATTCCATTCCCTCTGTCCAATATCGCTCCTTGTCTGCTAACATAAAAAAAAATCTCCTGGGAAGATAAAGAAAACTAGATACGGAAGTCCCCCCACCAGAGATGTTCAATTTACCACTCTGGGAATAGACTGGACAGTGGTATTTTTAAAAGCTCCCCAGTTGGCTTTAATATGCAGCCTGGGCTGAGAACTATTTGCATTCGTGTTTTAATTGCATTTCCCCCTGCGTATTACCGTATTGTAATTCTGAGCCCTCTTGGGGGTAGGAATTTGTATATTTTTTTCCATGTCATATGCCCAGGACTTGGCTAAGCTGCAGATTCCCAGGCCGTGTTTCTTTCTTCATTCTGCCCTAATCACCCCTAAAGGCAGCCCTTGACCTGGTGCTGAGGGGCCGACTGCATCTCTGCCTGCCTCTTTCCCGGTGTTTTCATTCTGTCTCTGCTCTCACGTGAGCACTCCGGCTCTTGAGCACATACGGTGTCGGTGTCAACAGCCGCTGCTTTGCTTAAAAGCTCTTCAATGAAGCACTAGAAAGTCCCTTAAAGTCACTCTTCCCAACATTCCAACATTTGATTCCATCATAAGGAAGTTGTCACCCTCACTTTATGCATAAATAAAAGTCATTCTGAGATCTGCTCACTTGAGCGTGGTGCCCTCAGGATACTTAACCTACAGGGCTGGGATAGCACCAAACACAGACCTCCTATCATTGCCACCACAGTTAAAGTGCAGCAGAGGCTGTCTTGGCACACCATGCTAGGGAAGCTTGTGAAAACTCCAGAGTCTTGAGGGATGCAGGATGCTGAGTAATGAGGAGACAGAATGCAGTGCAGGAAGGGCCACGGTAGTGTGGCGTTCAGGCAGGAAAGACAAGGCAGAGACATTATAGTCAGGGGAGGTTCCAGAGTCAGAGCGGCACCCATGCAAAACCTTGTAAGTCATCAAAAAAAAAAAGTGAAAGAGAGGGAGGGGGAGTTTAGGAGTTGTGCCAACTGAGGCAACACTATGTACCAACTTCAGAAAAGACTGTCTCAGTCAAGGGTCCCGGTGACTGGCGCAGAGCCTAGTACTATAGACAGAGAAATTAGGGCTAAGTACCCCATCTCTCTCTTTTCATTCTCCCAAGTCATTCTTGGACAAAGACATCCCTGCAGCAATGGCGTTGATGAGGAGGAAGCTTGAGCTGAGGTGACAGCAGCACGCAACCATCATGCCTCACTTTGAGGAGATGTCACTGGCTCTGGAGTCAAGCTGAGCAGAACTCAAAGCTGGGCTCTGTGTCTGAATATCTATGTCCTTCTTAGAGGGCCTCTTACCATTCCTAAGGTTCCTTTCTCCCCTCAGCCAGAATGAAATGGACAAGCTTGACCTCTTGGAGGAGAATAAATGAGCTGGGGTGCTGGATCCATCTGGGGACCCTGCAAACACTAGCACTTCCCTGCTCCCAGCCCAGAAATGGAACAGCTAATTGTCCAGTGTAATTGTTGGGCCCTATCCAACTGGCTCTTGCAGACAACTGATTTCGCTCACCGGCAGCTGATGCCATTCACACCCAGCTTTGCACCTGGCAATTTCCCATTCCCAGGGTGATTCCTACAATGCCCCCTCTCAGGAATCGAGCAAGCTACTCTATAAAGAAGGTCAGATCCATAATCAATATCTTGATTATTGGTGATGGTGACCTCCTTCAAACACACCTGCATTCATAGCTAGTGATGGCAGCAGAGTTATATCTTGTCTTGGGAAGGAGATGGGTGTTTGTTCTGCCTGGGGATGTCCTTCTACATGGTCCTCCTTCTACATGGTGATGGTTCCCCAGTCCTCCTTCTACACGGGGATGGTCCCATGGCCTTCTCTCTTCATGGGGATGTTCCATGGCCCTCTGCTCCAGAAAGTGGTGGGCTACATTTGATCGACAGCCTCTAGTGGAACTTTAGCTGCTCAAAACCTTGGAACTGTTGACCAAACAATGTTCTACTTTGAGTCCAAAGAAGGGGCTGGCTTTCCCAAGTGCTGCATCATCCTGTTTCCTCCCTGTGTATATGGTAAAATTTTGAGTTTATTTCTTTCTAGGACATAGCTTTGCCACTTCCTTACTGTGCCTCCTTGTGCAAGATCTTTAACCTTTCTTGACGTCTGTGCCCTCATCATTATATGAAACTTGATTGTAAGATGTCTTTTTTTTTTCATTTCTTTTTTTTTATTTATTTAATTATTTATTTTGATGCTTTTCGCAAAAATTTGAATTGGGACTGAATGAGCATATGATCAAACCAGACTCTCTGAATGTGGCGGTGAAAGTTGGCAGATGGAGAACCCATCAACAATGACACCAGGACCTATTTCTTCTGCATGTATTATCTTTTTGAGAACCGAGTCTTTTTGAATGCACTCCTTCCTAGGCCGGGAGGGATGGGGGTGGGCCTTGGACTTCCAACAGGGTAAGATGTCTTTTGTAAGGTTTTACTAAAAAGAACAAATGAACTGCCACAGATCCAAACCAATAAGTGGCATCAGAGGCACTTTTTGGAGGGGGTGTATATCATGTACCTAAGGAAGTGAGACTGGGTAAGGCCGGAGCCCAAGGTGGTATGGTCCATCTCCATCACTGGCCCTCACCCTTCTGGGTTGACCCACCTCACCCATCTAGGGAAGGGATCAACTCTGGTACCAAGTCTTGGGAGCAGGTAAATCCTATCATTTTGCAGTTATCTATGTCTTCTCCAGTCTAACTTTGCAGTACTAAAGCCTCATCCTTCCTAGAACATACCTGGAATCCTCATTTCCTGAGTTAGGATTCCCATTCAGGAAGAGAGGAACTTCCAGCATCATTACTGTCTCTCATCCCCATCCTTCTATCTCCTTCCTCCCTCTAAGCTCCCTCTGGATACTCCAGGGCTGACAAAAAGGAAATCAGAGATCCTGGGAGAAGTGGGACATAGTGTGTCCTCTTTGACTTGAATTAGCATCATTGCATCACTGAGGATGCTGTTGTGGAGTGCTCCTCTCTCATGGAACTCTTTTGTGAGTCCTCAGAATCATTCACTAAGGACTCCTGACTACAGTGATGGCATCTCTAACTAGTGACTCAAAACATCCTCTTATCCCCTTGGCCTGGTTCCTCCAGCTGGCCATCCCAGGATATAGGCTGTTGTGTTCTTTGTTACATTGTTTGAATTCCAACATCCCCAAGTTCAGAGGTCCAGAACTCTAATGGGACTCATAAAGCCCACTCTCCTTACTGATATGAGAGAGGCAGCCTTGCTGCCCATGAGAACACAGGAATGAATCCCCCCTTCCCTAAACACATCTGCAAACCACCCTCTCCTGATCAACCTCCTCAGTCAACCCACTCCTTCCCTGAAGGTAGTGATGAGCCGGGACCTTTGGCCTGATTGGTGGTGGGGGCTACAGCTTAGCAAGTTCTTCATAGATTACTCATTTCACTTTTTAAACCTCCGAGTACCTAATAGCATGCGCTTTCAATCTTGGAGGTTCAGCCAAAGTTTAGGAAAAAGAAAAACCCACTACTTACCTTCCTGATAGGCTTGCCATAATTGCTGATATTTCCAACCAGAATAAGTGCCTCCGAGTGCTCCCAGAACCCTCCATACACTGTCCCATCTCTGACTCCCCATCCAGCTGAATCCTTATTTTGCACTTTGTGTTTAATGTCACACCAGGCTATAAGATTCTGGAGGGACAGGGCTGGGTTCACATCCCTTAGCACCTGATACCTTGCAGGAACAATTATTCCATGAATGTCTAAAGTGTTGAAACTCAATTAACAATCAGATACTATGTCTCACCAATGGGAAGGAACATCTCATTGATGCTTTGCCATGCAGCAACCAATATGACTCTGGATCAGAGAGTTCACTGGCAAGTTTGACAACATTATCAGCAGCTCAGCTGATCTGCCCAGGCTCACACATCTACAAACAGTCTCTACAAATGGTCTTCCTTATCACAGATGAACAAATTGAAATGTATATGGTTTAAATATGATTCCAGAATCATGGGAATTATAAAAATCAAAATCTCACAATTTTCAGGACTTCAGAGATGTGCCCAATCTCCTTTCTTGGAAGAGTTCAGAAAGATCATCCTGGAGGGATACATGAAATATGAAATATGAAACAGATAGGCTGTTTCAAACAAGTGGACATGGAAAATAAGGCTGTTTGGTGGTTTGAATAGAAATGCCTCCCATAGATACAAATGTGTTTGAATACTCGGTCCATAGGGAACGGCACTATTAGGAGGTATGATGGGAGTAGGTGTGGCTTTGATGGAGGAAGTGTGTCATTAGGGGGTGAGTTTTGAGGTCTCAGTAGCTCAAGCCAGTTCATTTCCTGCTGTCTGTCATTCCGGATGTAGGACTCTCAGCTCCTCCAGCACCACATCTGCCTGCATGCTGCCATGCTTCCCACCATGAGGATAATGGACTAAATCTCTGAAACTGAAAGCCAGCACCAATTAAATGTTTTCCTTTATAAGAGTTGCCATGGTCATGGTGTCTCTTCACAGCAATAAAACCCTAACACAACCTGCTACTCCTGTTAAGAACAAAACACAGAGAGCATTCTCCAGGACCAAACAAAACTTCCAGGCCAGGGCTGGGCAGATGACTCATCAGTAGAGGGCCTGCCTCACTTCCTAGTACTTGAACTCTGATCTCTAGTACCCACATATAATACCCACATAACAAAACATTCCTCTAACCCCAGAGCTGGAGGAGTCAGGAGTGGAAACAAGCAGATCCCTGAAGCTCTTTGGCCATTCAGTCTAGTCAAATAAATCCATGACCTTGGGGTTCAAGGAAAGACCATGTCTCAAAAATTAAGGTGAATAATGATCAAGGAGAGAGAGAGAGAGAGAGAGAGAGAGAGAGAGAGAGAGAGAGAGAGAGAGAGAACACACCCAGGCTAGCAAGGACCTAAGGGGAATGAAAAAGCCTGGATTTTATTGGAGGCCATGAGCAATTATTGAAGACTTCTGAGTGATCAGAGCTGTTTTCTGGAAGATTAATATGACAGTACATGTTTTCTGAATAGACAGAGAGCTGAGAAGGCAAACCAGTGGGGAGATACCTTAATTGTTCTTCAGAGACACGCTGAATAGAAAGAGATAAAGGAAACAGAACGAGTAACACTGCTTGTAACTTTACCTTGAACATCAGACAGAATTCTCTATGGGCAGACACAGCTTTCTAGTCAGCTGCATTCTCTGGAGGGGATGGAAGAGTGAGGAGGGGGAGGAGAGGAAGGGAGAAGAAGAAAGAATGATGGGAAATGGAGCAAGCACTGTGGTGGTAGGGTTGTGCAATGGCACAGCCACTGTAGAAAAGTTGGGCAGTTATAGCAAAGCAAATGCATTGCTGGCTTCTGCTAAGGGTCAGTGTGCTCGTTCTGAAGCAATGAGTCAGTGAAGAAAGAGCAAAGGGGCGACATCTCCACAGGAATCAAAACTTAGGAGGCTCAGACCAAAGGAGAGGAGCAGGAAGGAACTAGAGGCAGCTAGTTTGCATCAGGAGCGAGGAAGAAGAAAGGAGATAAACAATGAACCTTTTCCATCTGGGATTCGGTTTCTCCATTTGTCCAGCAGCAGTTGGCAGGCAAGAGTCAGAAAAGATGAGTCCCAAAGTCTCTTCTGGCTCTACCACTCTTGGATTTGATGATCGCTCATTTTCTGTGCTTCCCACCCATGCTGCTTCCCTTCCAGGCTAAGCCAGCCCCAAAGGGCTGCTGGATCCACTGACAGTGAGAGGCGGCAGGTCAGGAGCCATCTTCTCCACCTGCTCCAGAGGCCTTCTTGCCCAGGTTATTCTGGGCTGGCGTCATGGCACCAGGCTTCCTTTCTGTACCCTGTGCATGGCTTTTATGAAGGTCCCTAACGAGCCTGATGCTATTAGGCATTTTAGAAATCTTATCTAATAGGGGCTCATGGAGCATAAATTAACCCCAAGGAACAGAGCTGCATTAATCCCCGTGGTGATTATGCATTAGCCAAAGAATTTCTTCACCTATTTTAAGCAGCTGAACCCAGACTGTCTGGGGTGCTTTTCCACTTTGTCTCTGTTGCCAGCCATTCATTTAGATCATCTACCTTCTGTGTCCTCTCCACCCCCAACCCCCATACCAGCTGCAGAGGCCTGAAAGGTCTTATGCAGAGTGGAGAGGGCATGGGCCTGTGCCCCATAGACCCAGCTCTCAGGATGCTGTGTCTTTGGCCACATAACCTTGGTCTAGTTACTTTCCTTCCTTGAGTGCTGGCTACCTGACTTGAATCAGTGATAAGCCTGTCAGCCTTCCTGAGAGTCTGTGGATCTGAGAAACAGCATTTGCACAGTACCGTCTGCACAGTGGGTGCTCGTTCCTCACTCAGCCTCTCTCCCCGGGCTTAGCATCCTGCCTGTATTGATATGACCCAAGCTGAGGACTGCTGGTCAAGAAAGTCCCTTGGGATAGGAAAGATCCAAAAAAGTGTCTACTTCAGGTTTGTATTTCATAGCTGAAAATAGCCTTAATTAATATTCTGAATGCATTAACGAGGTCTTCAAAATCAAGTAAAGAAAAGAGCTACACTGTACATTCGTCAAAGGTGTGTTGTACCTAGCGGAAGACTTTCTGGGAAAGAAACCAAGGCGTACCAACCCACATTACCCGCCACTCCAAGCTTGAGTCATGCTATTTTCTAAATCAAAAATGGTAATTATAGACTTGTCTTGCAAAAGGCAGAGCTTTTCTCCTAAGAAATATGGAGGTATTGCTATTCTGGGGACCCTAGCCTCACAGGGCATGGACCCCTATCTCCCATTACACCATATGAGGAAATGAGGGCACAAAAGGTCCTGTTGGTGGCCTGGCCTCTCACTAAACTCCTGGTCAGATGGGAACTCACAGTTCACGGTACTTTACAGTTTATAAGTCCTTTTCAGACTTTGTCTCCTATGAAACTACAGTGACACTAAGGGACCAGTAAGACAGGGAAAAGGGCATCATGTTCCTGTGACAGCTGAGGTCACTGAAGGTAAGCAGAAGAAGGAAAGACGACTACTTTCCTGTGGTCACAAAATCAGTCAGTCAGTCACAGGCATTCTTGTATCGTCCTCCAACTGCCCCATCTGGGGCAGAAGATCTCCCTGGTTATCCTGACCATCCTGTATGATCTGGATCTCCTGAAGCAAATTTATCAGTGATGCATCTTCAATAGGACAAATATGCTCAATGCTTGTTAGCATACATATGTATGTGAGCTGTAATCATCTCACATCTTGCACTTCTCATGACTGACTCCCCTGTGAGCTAAGCACTATGATTCTCCCCACGCTAGAGCTGAGAAAACTGAGTCTTGGGAAGGATCTGTGACTTGAACCCAGGACCTAGGTAGCAAGCAGAAAGCCTGAGAGTCAGCTCCAGATGTGACTGTACTCTCTCCATAGCATTCCATATGCGTACTTGTTTATACATTCACTGAACAAGCGCCTGTGCCAAGGCAACACTGCAGTGAGCAGACACATAGCTGATGGATGGTGTTACTTGGCTCAGCTGTCACTCATCTGATCCAGATACCACCTGTGGAGATACACCCACACAAAACAAGCCAATGAGCTTTCTCCTGCAGTGAGGGCACTGATGCTCACAAGGCAGGATCTACTTGGCTTCTGCTTTTGTAAACACTCATTTCCTGGCTCTGCTTTATTGTTAAGGTGCCGAGCACCTTTTCTGGAGATAAGCATCCGGAAGTAGCTAAGAGGCTATGCATGCAATGAAAGGGACTGCAGCCCTCCAGAATCCACCTACAGTCTGGGTCCCATTCTCCACATGGTCTAGCCTTGCACTTGTGTGTCATTAAACCAAGCATTTGGCTTCTTCGCCTCAGTGCCATTGCTTGGGAAATGAAAAGGTGAATAGAGACTCTGATGGCTAATGTTGTCAACTTGGTAGAATCTAGAATCTGCTGGAAGAGAAGTCTCTGAACACACTTGTTGTTAGTATATTTTATCACAGAAACAAGCAGAATAAAAACTAAGACAGGGACCTTTATCTCGAAAGTCTGGAGACACAAACACGTCTGCAAAACAAACAAACAAAAAAAAAACATTTATATGAAAACATAGATGCTACTGAAGAACCTTCCATATATATATGGAGTTAACATGATAACATGGATGATAGGATAACAACACCCCTAATAAATACCACAGGCTAACAAATAAAAAGCCCAGAATCAGGGGTTGAGCATCTCTTTAGGAGCTTTTGGTCAGTGAGGTCCCATAGACCCCCAAACACGATAGTCTACTGCCAATGTTATTGATTACTATCCAGAACTTGATGGTATGACCTGAAGACTCCACATACGCAAGTCAGAGTCTAGAGAAAAATTAAACTGGCAATGACCAGGAAGGTTCCATTCAATCTTACCCACATGTGAACCCTGTGAGCTATAAACAAAGTCTGTCCTTGAAAGACATCTTGTCCACTTGTTGAATAGTGACATAAATGCCATGGGAGTAACCAATCATTTTTGAATTGAATGTAACTCCTGCCCGACAAGATGAAAGTCACACCTTGTACCACTATCAGGTCAAGAATATGGTGCTAGACAGGTGCTAAGTCCTGGGAAAATCTACTACTATTATTCTGGGAAGTATACATAGTATTAGACAGCTCTCAATGATGTATTGTTGTGCCAGTCTCTCATGCCTCATCTAAGAAGCTTCTATTTGCAGTAGATGGTGATTAACACTGAGAATCACAAGTAGCCATGATATCGAGAACAAGAGGATGCTAAGCATAAGTGATACATATATATCACATCCTCTCCCCACAAGGCTCAGGGAGCATTGTGGAAGAGGTAGCAGAAAAAAAAATGTAAGAGCCAGAAGCAGCGGGGGAAATACAGCAGTGTCCTCCAGACACAATATGGCAGCTGCATATATGAACTCGCAATGATTGTGACAACATGTGCAAGACTTATACAAGCTCAAGCCAGACAAATCCCAGCATGGAGAGGGGAGATAAACATGAAGTCTCATGTTATTAGCAAGTGACAGCTACTGGGAGAGAGAGCGTTAGTTTTCTTTAAAAGTATTGCCCCGAGGAAGTCAACCACAGTCCAGTGGAAGACCATACATCCAAGAATATATGGGCAGCACTAATTGTACTTGGTGGGTTAAAAAAAAAAAAGAGGATACAAAATTAGGTGAGTAGGAAAGGAGTTGTACTAGGAGGAGTTGGGAGAGGTGAGTATGATCAAATTACATTGTACAAAATAAAGAATGAAATTTTCAAAGAAAAAAGTTCTGGATGTAAGAGTAAAAACCAGTTTTTAATCTGATGTTTTTATTCTAGAAATGTGCGTGTTACTTAAAGTTTATCCTTATTGCGTGTACATTTCAACGGTGTTCAGTATATTCATAGTAGCGTGCAACCATCAGCACCCCTCTACAGGATTTTAAGACAGCAAATTGAAGTTCTGTGGCCATTCAGCACTATCACCTACCCTTATTCTACTTTCTACCTGCATTAATTGGCCTATTCTAGATACCGCATATAAGTGGAACCACACAGATTTTATGCTGTGTTGGATTATTTGACAAAGCATGATGAAGAATAATTTTGATGCAGAGATCAACCTGTCATCGCATCCCACACATTGGAACAGCATTCAAGAGTCTAAGGGTGTGTATGTGCTTGATCACTTTATGCCTCACCACACTAGACATTATCTCCATCCAGTCACAGGGGAAGAACGAGATGAGAGAAGTCGAGTGATTTGTCAAAGCCATCCAGATGGTGGCAGAGCAAGAACTGCTATCCACAGATCTCCTGACTCAGGTTCAAGAGTCTCTGAAGTTTACTCCTGAACCTTGGAATGTTGAGAAAACCTCAGATCACAGAGGCCTCCGGAGGAAATCTGATATCAAACAAAGTGACCTGAATCATCACCATCTATATCAACACTGGACCCGGACATGCTACTTTAGTTCTGTCAATGGATGTTGACAGGCAAAGAAGTAATGTCCACCTCAGCATTGGAGAAAATGCCCAAAGCATCTCCATTACCCACCATTAGTCCATTTCTGTTGCTGTAATGGAACAACTGAAAATGGAAAATTCATAAAGATATTCACTCGGGGCTCATGGATCTGGAGATCCAAGACTGATGGTAACATCTGCCAGGCTTGTGGCGAGGGCTGGCTACATGCTACATGTTAGAAGAGCCTAAGGGGATGTGAATGAACGCAGGAATGAGGGGAGACAAAGGAGCTGGCTGGCTTTATAATATCCTGCTTCATGAGGTCCCCACCAGACCTATATTCCTCTATGCCTGAGGACTTATCTCTCATAACCCCTAAATGTTTCTCTCAGCATAGAGGATCAAGCCATAGGGAGGGAGGACGATACCAAAAACCCAGACCCTACTCATTAATTCCTCTGGAAAGACTGTGATTTGCAGTGGCCCAATGACCTGAAATACCTGAGCCAAGCCACTGGATAGCCCTCTCAATTGTCATTTATCTCAACTCTAAAGGCCTAATAAAACTTGCTTTACCTGAAGTTTCAAGACTTAGAAGCCTGGGGAGCAGAGCCATTGAAATTCAGGGTAGTAACTCTTTGATTCATTGAAACAGGAAGAAAACAGCCAAGGTCTGACTGCCAGCTGGGATGCTGTCAGGTCAAATTAACTTCTCTGAGCATCAGTACTTCATATATCTCGTGAATCTCTTGATGAATGAAGCATGCTCCTAGATAGATGCAAGGGTACCCAGGTTTGTGGAAGTCACCCTGACAGTGATTAAAACTTCTGTATTGGAGGGACGTCTCAAAAGAAGACAGTAGAAGCACCCTGTACATCATACAGCAGGTGTTACTACTACATTCTTGGTAGTCTACATAATGAACTCATTCAGTAAAATCTGAGCAAGTCCCATGGGTTTGAACGAGTTCCTCCACTTGTGTTAACATTGACATTTGAGCGACAAAATTCATGTTATGAGTCTACCTTCTGAATTATTGGCATTTAACAGTATCCTTGGTCTTTAAGAGTGCAGTAACAGCCCTCAAACTCTCACACCTAATAGGTCTCAAGCCATCATCCTGTGTTCCCTGTGGGTGCAATCACCAAGTGAAAATAATGAATTGGACAACATGTCAGGTACTAGAATGAAGGGAACAAGCCTTTCCCTATGGGATCCTAAGTCAAAAGCACAGACACGAGGACCAGAGTTCCAGTAGATAGCCATGAAAGCTGCAGAGCATTTAGGATAATCAAGGGTCAGCATCCTTTGACTACAGTGATATGCATGGAATAGAAGAGTAAGGGATGAGAAATATAGTTAGCAAGTGACCATGGAGATCTGGAGAGCTGGAGAACAGGCAGAAATGAGACTAGGGATAAGGAACAGTTTAGAGAGTAGCTAAATAAGATGAAACACAGATAAGAAGCTATAGGCTAGTTGTGTCTCTAACATAAGTCTAAGCAGGGACCTATGATCTCCCAGGCCCCTTTCTACTCTGATACATCATGACACAAATGTACCTACATTTGGTTCTTCCCCCTCCAACTCCTCTCCCCTCTCCCTTCCTCCCTCCCTCCCCCCCTCTCTATATATATGTCCCTTGTCCCACAATCTCTCTGAGGAGGGGAAAAGACAAAGTCAAAAATGGAGTGGGTCCCAGGAGGCTCAAGCCTGAGGCCCTGCCCGTTCTGCTTCTGCCATCTGAAAGGTTTACAGATATTCCAGCAGCTCAGGGCTATGGAGGTTGCTGAAGAAGCAAGCAGGACACCATGACTCACACTGAGCAGATAACAAACTCTGCTACAAGCGACAAATATCAAGGGGAAATGTCACCTCTCCCAGGACTGGGGTTTAGGCCCACAGGGTTCGTGCTCTGTAGGATGGAGTCTGAGTGAGTTTGACAGTTCTTTGGAGTCACTCTGTCCTCCCTCTCCCTGTCCTCTGCCCTCCCTCTCCCTGTCCTACCACCCCCACTCTTTTAAATGGTGCATTTTGCCATTAAAATAGGAGGCTCCTGAGGCTAGAAGCTGGAAGCTCTAGCCTTGACTCAGGCTGTTTGACTTTGCCTTTAGAACAAGGTTTATCACTGTCTCGGCACTTAAGACATCAAAACACCTGCCTTCTCTGACCACTGATCCTAGGGGGTCAGTCCACCCACTCACCAGTGCTACTGCCTACTCATTAGTACTTGGTAATGAATAACTGAATGGATTCTACCACCACAGCAAGGGGGAAAACATGTTCCCTGAACGCAGCAATACATAGTTAGGACTTCAGTGTTGGAGTCTACAGGGTTGTCATGATTACAATGCTGATCACAAAAATGATAGATTAGGGATAAGAAAGCAAGACCCTGGGTCAGAGAGAACATAGCCAAAATATAATACATTAAACCTGTCTCACAATAACCCCGAATATATTGGCATCAGTCTGGGATCTGAGAGAGAAGTGATGTCATGTCAAAGTCAGAGGTGCACAAATTTAATAGCAGAGCTGTAACACAGGAAGAAAACTAACAGGAAACAGTGCTGAACCACCAGCTGGCAATGATAAGAGCAACTCCAACCTCCAAATCCAAAGAGGCAAGGAGGCTTGGATGGGTGTGGAGGGACTCACTAGGCTACAGATGGTTGCAGGGGCAGTATGCACCAGATTTTCCTGCATGGTGACAAATGCCTGAAAGAATGGCTGGAAAGAAAGATTTAACCTGGTGCACAGTCCCAGAGGTTACCATCCATGGCTGATTGGTGTCCTTGTTTGCTTCACTGAAAAAAAAAAAACAACCAGGAAAAAAGACCAAAACCAGTTTGTGGGAGTGTATTAGTTACTTTTTTGTTGCTAAAACATCATAACCAAAGCAACTTATAGAGGGACGAGTTCTACTGACTCATTTTCCAGAAAGCTAAGAGTCCAATGTGGTGGGAGGGCATGGCAGCAAGCAGGCATGTTAGCAGGAACAATAAGCTGAAAGAGCCCAAGCATGAAGCAGAGAGAACAGGAGGGAGGGAGAGAGAGAGAAAGAGAACTGTAAATAGGGCAAGGCTTTATAATCTCAGTGTCCACCTCAGTGACAGACCCAGGAAGGCCACGCCTCCTAAATTTCCCCAGACAAGATTCGAAACTGACAACTAGGGACCAAACTTTCAAGTACCCGAGCCTAGGGAGGACATTTCATAGTCAAACCAGCACTGGGAAGAAAGGGTTTATTTCATCTTATAGGTTATGGTCCACTGTCAAAAGAAACCAACACGGGAGCTTGAGACAGGAACGGAAGCAGAGTCTCAGAGCTTGCTCTCTCTGACTTGCATATATAGTTCCTTATACAACCCAGAACCGACTGCCCTCCCACATCCATCAGTAATCAAGAAAGTGTCTCACAGACATGTCCACAGGCCAGTCTGGTGGAGGCAGGTTCCTCAAGTCTCTACTTTGTTCCTACTTGACAAAAACTAACAAGCACAACTGGCTATATTGTTTCTACCCTGTGGGTAGAACAGAAGATCCTACCTACTCTTCCACCCAGGCCCCAGTTTCCTACCCCTGGTCCTACTACTTCTCAAGAGTCTATTCTAATCTGGATTCCACCAACAGATTCAAAAGATGGTCAGTTAATCTCGGAAAATGCCCCCCATGGACACATCAAGAAATAATTCTTACTAATTTCCCAAGTACCTCTCAATCCTATCAAGTTGATAATTTTTATTTACCATTAACAAGTGAGTTCAAGGCCTCCCAGAGGCCACATTTAGTAAGATCTAACTCAAAAGAAACTGAAGTTTGATTAACCACCCATAAACAGTCAGAATCTTCCAGCTGAAGTCAAGGCCAAACGTGGAGATTCCGGGGTTGGGGGAGGGGGGCAGGGCGGAGGAGTCCCACCTCATTCTCCCTTTCCAATGTTTTTCCCTGGGATCCCCACTGACCAAACACCAGCCTGAGAGAGTGCACAGATGAGACTGTTTCAGTCGTCTATACAGCTGTCTCCCCTGACTACTTACAACACTATGTTGTAAATCATAGTGTAAATCTCACTCTCAGTCCCATACTGCAAAATGGGAGTGGGGAGATTTATGGGAAAGGAGAAAGACAGAAAGCCCTTTCCTCCAAATTCCAGTCAGGCTCTTAGAGATGAGGAAGTCATCTAAGAATGTCATCAGAAGTTTCTTCATGACCTTGAGAGCATCTAGTTTTCTCTCTATCTTTCTTGACAGTTCCTAGGAAGCTAGCTTACCCTACAGATATGGAAGATCAGGCTAGCTAACCCAATAGAAACATGCCACTATCCTAGAAGATCCTTTCGCCTGAGTCAGGACATTTTTGGCTATATGGATTTTCCTCTGAAGTCTGGACAATAACAATCTTGCTTTCCAGTTGACTATAAGTAGGAAAAACCAGAAAGCTTATCAAGTGAGAGCAAGAGCCATCACTTCTGGGCTATGAAGAGGACCAATAGAATAAAGTGGAAGTCACTGAAGGCAGAGCAAAACACCAGAAGTGCTTGTATTTAGTGACGTTACTGAGACCTATGCTTGTGCTTTTCAGTTCAGTGCTGAAAACTCTCAGCAAGAGGTCAGTCTTCTCTTACTTATATCCAGAAATGTCTCTGCTGATATGTTCTCCAAGAACTAGACAAATAAAAGATAATTTTTCTATGATGCTCACGAGAAAATATTGATAAATGGTCCTCTCTGATTTGTAACTATTTAAGCATAATATTCAGCACAGAAAATGAGGGGGGCTATTTAGCTGGGCATGCCTCACCCTGCACCAGAGAGAGAGAATAAGTACCATGGGCAAAACTATTCTTGTCACTGGAGAAGCAATACAAAGGCTGAACTAAGGGCACCTATTGGAAGAAGGGTTGCTTGTTCCTCCCAGCCACCTGGCTAGCTTAGACCCGAAATAATCACACAGAAACTGTATTAATTAAATCACTGCTTGGCCTATTAGCTCTAGCTTCTTTTCGGGTAACTCTTATATTAATTTAACCCATTTCTATTAATCTGTGTATTGTCATGTGACAGTGGCTTACTGGATAAAGTTCCCACCATCTGTCTCCTGTGGCTCCATGGCTTCTTTCTGACTCTACTTTCCTCCTCCCATGCTATAGGCCAAGCCAGTTCTTTATTCATTAACCAATAAAAGCAACACATAGACAGAAGGACCTCCCACACCAGGCACCTGAGACAGAACGAGGAAAACATGGGTTTACAAGCCAGATCCACTGCTTGTAGAGTCCACGAGCTTAGACAAGTGAGCACAAAGGCTGTGGAATTCTAGAAACTGATAAAATTCAGATTCAGTCTCACCCCATTGGAGGGAGGAATCCACTAGTGGGTTAAGATTCTGAAAGCATATCCCATAATATAACACATATGATATAATCATACAAGATTCTGGCCAGAGAACATTCATTTTTTTCTTCTCACTGAAAAGGATTAATCTTCTTTGTAAATGAGTCGTTTGGGTTTTGACTTCATATATCATGTGTGTGTATGTGTGTGTGTGTGCATGCGTGCGCGCACGCACCTCTGTTTAGAGGTGTGTTTGAACATGTCAGCACCTTCTTTGCTGTTCTTATTCAAGCCCCTGCAGCAGTCCTGCCTGGGTCAAGTCCATGTGGACACTGCCATTCACGACACTGCTGCTAACTAGTCTCTCAGCCTCCTGCTGCCATGATCATCTATTATCTTGGCCTCATCCCTCAAAACTGAGCAACATGAGCCTCTGCCCTCACCAGGGACAGAAGAAACAGAAAGTCCCATGACTGAAAACATAAGCACATCAATCCCTTGAATTCTAGAGGGACCATGAAAGAAAAACAGCTCCATGAGTCACCATGGGCATTTCACAGCAGTGTCACCTTCAGGTCTTGGCACATAAATGGTTTACTAGAAGTTACTCTTCTGGGGACAGGTCACAACAGAACCAGGTTTCTATGGCTAGAGGTTGCTCCAGTACAACCATCCTTCGGCTGCTCTGAGCTGCTTAGGCAGAGGAGAGAGGTGCACGTATGATGTCGGTAGAATGCAAACACTGAGCAGAAGTACAGAGGACTGTGGGAGACATGAGCTTTCTCGTTTATTTAGTGAACAACACTGAACATCTCTAATTATGCATGGGTATAAAGCAGATAAAGAATTACCTAAAGTTTAATACAATGAACATTTTTTATAATTATTTTAATTTAGCATACAAATCAATAGCTTTCATTTTGGCATTTTCATACATACATGTCATTACATATTTTTCTTATTCAACCCTCTCTCACACTGGCTTCTTGCATTCCCCTCTCTCGCTTTTGGTAGTCTCCTTTCTCACCCAGTTAATGCACTGCTCGCCTTTCATGATACATGAACTCCACTTCCTTCTCTTATTTTCCTCCCTTCCCCATTCCTTAAGATTTTTCCCCCCTTTCCCTGATCCCCTTCCTATTTTCATAACCTAAGCACACAGGCACTCATGCACACACACATACAAATTCAGCTCATATGAAAAAAAATTGTAGTATTTCTATTTCTGTGTTTGGATCATTTAATTGTCTCCAGTTACATACAATCACCTGCAAATACCATGCTTTCATTTTTCTTAATTAAAGGCTAAATAAAATTCCATTGTATATAAAGCCCATATTATCTTTACTCATTCATCTGTTGATAGATACCTAGGTTGGTTAGCTTTCTTAATGCATCAATAAACATGAAAGGGCAAATATCTCCACAAGGTGTTGACTTAGAGTCCTCCAGAGGGGCGAAGCTGGATCATAGGGTAGTTCTAATTTTAGTTTCTTGAGTAGCATCTACACTGACTTCGATAGTGACTGTACCTGATTATGATTGTATCAGCAGTGAATAAGGGCTCCTCTTTCCACATCCATTCCAGATTTTGTTGCTATTTGTTTTCTAAAGTATATGCTTCAGCCATTCTGACCAAGGTGAGGCAGAATTCTAAAAACAGTTTCCATTTGCATTTTTCCATTTGCTTGAGATCTAAATGCTTTTTCAGACATTTATTGGCTAACTGTAGTCCTATTTTAACAACTGTCTATGCCATTTATTAGACCATTTGTTGACTGTATGGTTGGCTTGTTTGATGTTTAATTTTCAAACTTCTTCATATATTCTAGATATGAATCCCCTTTCTGATGTATATGATGGTAATGATCTTCCTCCCATTCTGTAGGCTCTCTCTTTACACTGCTGACAATTTCCATTTCTATGCAGATGTTTGCTTTTTAATATTTGTTTAGCAATTTTATACATTTATATTTAATGCATTTAATCACCTTCACCACATTACCTCTATTATCCTCTCACTCCCTCTAGACTCCCTCTTCTTTCCCAAAGTCCCCCTCTGATGTGGGATTCCCCTCTGTATGTTACGCATATGTTTTATTATCATTGATTAATAAAGAAGCTGCTTAGGCCTATGACAGGGCAGAATAGAGTTAGGCAGGAAAGCTAATCTGAGTGCAGAGAGAAAGAAGTTAGAGTCAGGCAGACACTATGTAGCAGCCAATGGAGAACGATGCCAGCCAACCGCAGAGGAAACAAGAGATGTATAAAATGAAGTAGCACCACTGCCGTGTGGTGATACACAGATTAATAAAAATGGGTTAATTTAAGACATAAGAGCTAACTATGAATATGCTTGAGCCATTGGCCAAATAGTGTTTTAATTAATATAGTTTCTGTGTGATTATTTGGGTAGGGGCGGCTGGGAAATGCAAGCATAGTCTCCACTTACACCCCTCCTACTTTCATGACTTTTTTCATGACCTAATGAGTTTAGTAAGGGTTGCTTGCATGATCATGGATATGGGGATATTTATTGGCACATGGACAGCTTTCCAGTAGTTATACCACCAAAGAAAAATTACCCACCCCCCAGCAGTCATCTCCCTATACACAAGCCCTCAGGGACATAATGAGACTCATGATTCTCCTCCCTCTATGCTGGAATGTTGACAGCTTGATTTCGTCAAGTAACCACAGTGGCTACAAATCTGTGCATACAGTGGCCATACCAAGTCCAGAAGACAGCATTTCACAGAATTCCTAAATAACTTCTAGCTCTTACATGCTATCTTCCAGAGTGTTTCCTGAGCCTTGGGGTGTGTGTGTGTGTGTGTGTGTGTGTGTGTGTGTGTGTGTGTGTGTGTGTGTGTGTGTTATAAATGTCACATTTAAGACTGAGATAACTTAGCTCCTCATAAAAGTTCCTAGAAACAAGGAAACAAGAACCCTCTCAAAAGAAAAAAGTTAACTCCAACCTCCAAGTCTGGCATTTCAGGAGTGTCATTCTAGACACTGGGACAACTGTGACAAGCTACGGTAAATAGCAATTTACTAAGCACACTTCTAAAGGACTAATATACTCCAACCACTAATAGATACTTTAGAAATAAAGGGATCAGAGTTCAGAAAACTCAGGTGGTGAGTTGGTCATGAGATTTGTGTTCAAACCCTAATCTATTGTCTCAAAAAAAAAAAACAAAAAACAAAAACAAAAAAACAAAACCCAGCACTTCTTTATATCATTTCAAAGGTAGAATTATAGTTCAGGGTGGAAATAGAGATTTGGAAACCATCATGACCTTCACGATTTCCTTTGAACTTCTCATTTGACTCTTTATGGCTTCCCAGACTATGGAAACTTCTGCCAGGCTCATATTCTCAGTCTTCACTGCTGTCTCAGTGCCAGGAAGGTAACAACCACATATGCTAAAGAGAAGGCTAACCAATCCTCACGTGAGTAATATATTCTTGCTGTCAGGATTTCAGAGGCAATACCACCATCAAGGGTCCTTTTTATTCATTTATTCGTGCATCTGTCCTCCCTGGTAGCCCATGAGTGCCTCCGCAGCAAACATTAGGTCTTGTTTACCTCTCTGTTTGTAATTGAATTTGCAATAAGTTTCTGTCTACCTCATAAGGAACATAAAACAGAAATAATGAAAAGGACAAAAATGATCCAGAGAATCCTAAGAGCTGTGCAAGGTTCTACGGCTGTGGTTTGGTCACATGACCTACATGCCTTCACTATGCCAGACACCATGCCAGACATGGAGATGCAGTAACAACCAAACCACATTCCTCTCCCAAAGAGCACATGGTTGCTCCCAGGGGCTTGCTTTCTTACAGTCAACAGGATGCCAACACTCATTTTGTCACTTCATACATGCAATTATCTGATGACTCCATACACATACACACCTGAAATTTCAGAAATCAAGAAAGCATTGTCCAGAGAAACACAAATAACACCACTGTAAATATTCATGTTTGATCTAGGAACCAGGGTTTCTTCCATATATTAGTTGATAGAATTGTGCCATAGAAAATAGAATATGTGAGACTTCTTCCAGTTCCTTTTTTTTTTTTTTGGTTTCAAGACAGGGTTTCTCTGTAGTTTTGGAGCCTATCCTGGAACTAGCTCTTAAAGCCCAGGCTGGCCTCAGACTCACAGAGATCCACCTGCCTCTGCCTACTGATGCTGGGATTAAAGGTGTGCACCACCATTGCCTGGCTCAGTTCCTAAATTCTATGCAGACCAAGAGGATGTCAGGCAAAAGCAAAGACCACCATATTAATTCAAATCTAGAAAAGAAATTATCCTAAGTATAGAAGTGTTTTCCATTCTCAGGAAGAGTTAGGCAGAACTCAAGCTGTTTAGGTTCCCTTCTCCTTGGCCAAGCACGATTTCCTTGCAGAAGACTTGGGTGGGATTTTTTTTAAGTTTTCAAAGAGGCTCTAAAGGCTTTTTGGACAGTTATCTGTACTTGTATGCCATATGGTTTGAATTTAGTAGGAACAAATCAAGAACAGAAGAATAAGCTGCTTGTGCCAAGTACTAAGTAATTTTAAAAGTTCCAAGAAAATGGATTGTTTAACATACCAAATGTGGGGGGGCTAGTGGAAGTATCCAAGGAGGCAGAGTAACGTATGTTTGAAAAGTGTGATGTACCAGGATCTTTGCAGAACAAAACACACTGAAACATTTATTTTTGAAACATAAATCAAATTCTATTTATTCAGCTCTCATAATATTTTGTGGGTCAATAATTTGGTTCAGGGTAAATGAATGGTTTTTCTAGTCTTGGCCAGAAATATCATTCCATCCCTCGTACTTTGGCTGTGATGGCTTATCTTGGCTTAGGAAGCCATCATGGACCATGGCTTAGAACTTTACACATGCCCATGATGAAGAGCTTGAGATGTAAGCATCAAATTGATAACCACATCATGTCAGAGCAGGAAGTCCCTTCCAGCCTTTCTTTGCTTGAACCCCACATTTTTAGGCAAACAAGTGGGACTGTTACCCTGCTCCTCATCCACAAGACAGTTTTCTCAAGGGCACACAATGACATAGGGGGGAAAGAAGTAAACAAAGTATGGTTCCTGACTCTGTAGATGCATCACAGTATTTGCTGAGTGCTCCTCCCCTGCTACCTCCCTGGGACAAGGAAGAGGTCAACGTGTATTGGATTTGGCCTCCATCCAGAAAGCTCAATGGACTTTGTCAGATATGCCCTCCTCTGACCTCCTTACACCTTCAAGGGTAATTAACCAACCCAGTGTATCCTCTGCTTATGCTTGCTGCTGAATAACCACATATACCCCAACTGTCAGTGACCAAATCAACTCTGGGAGGACACACACACACACACACACACACACACACACACACACACACACACACACACATCCTCTTCATCAATTCAGCTCTAATTATTGGCAAATGTGATGTTTCAAAAATGTCCACGGAAGGCAACATACTCTTCTTGTCAGTTCCAATGACATACTCAGGAGGAATGTCTTTCTTAGTGATGGATACAATATAATAACCAAGTATATACTATATAATGCAGGATGATCAATCTTAAATTGGGAACCCTGGAGAGATCTGATTTCTTCCTAAAAGATCTAAGAGACTCAGATATAAGACCATTCTCAAAAAGAAATAATTTTAACTCTAGCCTCCAAATCTGGCATTTCTGGAGTGTCGTGCTGGACACTGGGCCAAGTGTGACAAGTGACAGACGTTAATCCTTAAATCCTCACCAGAACTCAGGGAGGTAGATGTCACTATAATCACCATTGGGAGGAAATTGAGGCATAGAGGAATAAATAACTTTCTGAAAGTCACATAGCTATTAAGTAATCAAAATGATAGGGCTTAGAGTACTGCTGTGGATTTAGGAATGGGTTTGCAGATGTGTATGGTTATTATTGAAGCCAGGAAGGTAAGAACCGAAGGGGCAAGGCTGTGATCCTGCCTGTGTTTAATCCAGTACTCCCACACAGAAGTGGAAAATACCAAAGGAATTTAGAAGAGAGGCTGGAGTGGTACTGGGGAGAACGTTGTGGTACCACAGAGCATATGAAATCACATTCACAAAGTCTTCTCTCAGGTACTGTCACCTCTTCTTTGTCTTGTTCTTGTTATTAAGGCAGGATCTCACTGTGTCACCTTGACTAGCATGGAACTCCCTGCTTGACTAGCATGGAACTTTCAGACTGGCCTCGAACTCACAGAGTTACACTTGCCTGTACTTCTGGAGTAATTATCAAGTATTCTTGACAACACCCCTTAACATGGAGATTTACCATAACACCCATTCTTCACACAAAGGTGCCAACAACTAGTAAGTGATCCATTAGGTATCCAAGTAGGCATTATGACTGACTCAAGTACTAGACCCAGGAGAGCTGGCTCACAATCAAAAGATATATTCATCCCACAACAGTTTTTCTCAGCTCTGGCCTCATGGAAGCCAAGAGTGAATACACTAGCCATATGCCCTGCTCCATCCAGAACAGTCCTGGTTATACTTGCTGTTCTTGAATGATGTGTAGGAGTGCTCTCTTTCACTTTCTGAAGAATTCCTATTTAGATGAAAATCTCAGCGCTAACTTAGCTGTGCACAGTGCCTTCCTAGAGTCTGCGCTTGCACAGGAGATGCTAAGAGCTCAGCCTTTCCTTCCTCCCAGGAACATTATTGGAGAGGAGGAAGTACAGGTGAGACTAAATTTAGGACAACCCCTGAAGATAAACACTCTAGTCTATTCCACCCACTCTGACCTCCAGCCCCAAGTGACTATGCCAGAAACACTTTTTCTCTAGGTAGACGGTTCTGGAAGAAGGAAAGCAAGAGAGAAGAGAAAAGCATAACAGACTATATTTTCAAACTCATGAAATACATAAGAGTTCAGATCCTTGCTACAGATGACCTCTCTATTAATGAAGCGACCCAAATCCCTCAATTTTCAAGCCATTTTCCAAGTCTTGCCAGCAACATCCTAAAAATCAGTGACAACTTTTCTGAAGTGCCCTTTCCATCCATCTGTTCCTTAAGTTGACAATTATAAAAAGACTAGAGGAAGCAAGCAAGATGACTTTGCAACCTCATTATCATCAACCTCTGTGGGTGAGAAGAGCAGAGGGTTAAGGTCAGAGAGACCTTTGGTGAATCCTAGCCATACTTCCACAGGGCTCAGTGCTCCCACGGGATCCCCATCCCAGGAGAAAAGAACCAAATTGAGATTGGAGACAATGGTTCTATAAAGTCACACGTTTATTTGAGCAGAAGTAGATTCGACCAGAATTTTGTATGGTGGCCAAGTTCATCCCAGTAACTTCATAACATATGATCAGTGATGAGTGAGAACATCTTGCCTTACATTGTCAGATTCAAAGTGTCCATGTCTTGCAGACAGAATTAAGCAAGCTCCCCCTTCTCTGTTTGTGAGATGGGTGTCGGAATGTTATTATTTTCCCTTATCTGGATCTCTCTTTTTTATATGTATTTGGGGTCAAGAGTAAAATCTAGTTAGGTGTCTATTAGAGAGGCCTCATGCCAGGCTTTGGAACTAGGTCACACACAGCTACCTCAAAGCATGGCTATGTAACTACCAATGGTTATTTTTAGGCTCTTTGCTTCAGTATTTGTGTCTATAAAGAAGAAACAACACTTGTTTTGAATAAATACTATAAAAATTAAGTAAAAATACCAAATCAGAAATACCTACGTGCTTCCCTACTCACTGACCCTTGCCTTCTCCCAGCCAAAATGCTCAGGCTCATCTGAGATCCTTCAGTTTGAGCTTCAGATATTCCATAATCCATGGAGGTGTCCCATTCCCTACTCAACCTGGTATGGTTGACATGGTGGTGAATTGAGTCGAGAAGACACAATGGAACTTCGCATGGGTTGTGATGTGTAGGTTAAGAATCAACCAACACAATTTCTGTCATATTCACGAGATGGGAGAAGACAGTCTTGAATCACAAAATCATGTGAGAGGTCAAGAATTGGTTTCATTTTTGCAATGAGCCTATTCCTTAGCAGCTGTTGTCCCCTTAACTCATCTCATCATACACAGCTGGAAATGGCAGCCGGGCTTCAATCTCACACCAAACTAGCAGCAAAATTGGAGCTGGTTTTAAGTTACCACATTTCTACATTAAGAAAAACAAAAGAAGATGGGATGAAAAGAGCAAAAAAAAAAAATCCTTAAGCAAACCTCCTGACACCTGCTTATGGGTAGAATGTCCCTCTTCCCCTCATTATCCATGACAGCTGCAAGGCTGCTGAAGGGGTGGCAACAGCTTGATTTTGAAACTTCCCAAATTTGGTTCTTCAGACATGGAGTTGCCTCCTTAATTAGTTCTAATTAGATTCTTGGTTCATGTTAGGTAACAACCCCGAAGTTGGGTAATTTAAGAAGGCACCAAAAGTCAGTTGCATAAAGCCAGATTCATGTGGACCTAAGTGATAGTGATTCTGTCTCCACTTCAGCTGTCAGATAACTGCCTGAACTCCAAACATGGGTTGATCTAACAGGAAGGGAGTAAACTCTGAGTACCCTGTAGGATTTAGGTCCCTTGAACGGTATTTATTAACTTCCTTCACTTCTGGGAGAGGGCAGCCCAGGTTGACTTTAGAAAACATTACTGACATCTTTGAGGCACCTATACTTTCTTACGTCAAAGACTTATTGCTAAAGACACCCAACTCAGAAGATGTTGAAGACCATCTGGTCAAGTTATACCAGTTTAGACATGAGGTAGATAATTAAGGATCAAGAAGCAATGCTCCAGATCCAAGGCTACACAGCAAATGGTACCAGAAGTAAGACTAGAACCCAGGTGAAGGTGCCATAGTCAGCAGTCAGATTTTGGTTGACAGTCCTGCCAGTTAGAGTTATGTTACCTTAGATAAGAACCTAATCTCACCGAACCACCTGCTTTCAAAAGACAAGGTTTAGTATTCATAGGGAGCCATTGTGGTGTAAGTAAAACAGCACATAGCTTCTACCATCTTCCTGGAACACAGCAGGATGTGTAAAGGTAGAGGGTGTTCCATACAGGGCAGGTATATGGTTGTTTTGTATTTTAGAGCCTGGGAAAGAGGACAATATCCACCCATGTCATTGGAATAGTGGACTATGCAAGTACAGTTAGTTGATTTTTTTCTGGAAACTCAATAGATTTACTATCAGTGAAGCTCTTTCTCCCTCTTTCTTTAGAATAGTACTTAAAGGGGGTAGGCAAGAGACTTGGACAGTCCTAGATTGGAGCCCCAGTTCTGTCACCCATAGGGCATGTAGTCTTAGGCATGCTATTTAACTTCCTTGCACCACTATTTTCCACTTATGTAAGGAGAGTGATAGAAATACAACTTCTAACAAAGGAGAACAGATGCTGTTTAACACCCAGGCTGACACAGACTGGGTACCTGTCAACAGGAGCTGCAGCACAAAAATTAATCCAGTCTTGCTTCCTAGGATCCTGAGGTGCAATGAGGCCAACTTTTCAACCTGGCATCCCTAGGGAGTTCCTGTAAGAAAACAACCACAGACTCCAGGAACCCTCCCAAACTCCTGCAATATCTATCCACACTACCTGTAAGGGACAGAACCCAAGTCCATAACAAACAACCCAATGGTCACAAGTACTTATGAGTCCAGTAGGAAAAGGGAGGACAATTCAGTGACAATGGGCACTAGTTGGTTGCCAGGAAACATCCCTACTCTCCAGAGTCAAAAATATTAGGAACCATACTAGTGATGAAGTTTCCTCAGCTGCACTGGCCAGTTAGAAGCAGTAAACAATTTTTTTCAATCATATCCCACTCTCTATTATGTGTTCTCTTTCTTTCTTGGTGTGAAAAAAAAATCTGATAGGCAACCAGTCTGTGCAGTAAAGACATCAAAAGGTATCAAACTGTCATCCCATTTACCCTCTCATCAGACCTAGAATGACCCTGGAAGATAGGCTTCTTCATCTCCATTTTAAGGAAGTCATCTCAGGGACAGAGAAGTGACCTGCCTGGTATCTCACAGGTGTTAGCAGTAGTTGAGTGACCTTCAATCAAGCATTAGTCTGAGCCCAGGGCTCCCTCTCCACTACGCCAGGACCCTTTTACTTATATCAGGCTTCTACGCCCTCATTCTCCAACCCTCTCTTCTCTCAAAGGAAACTACTTAGACTATCCCCTTTGGGTAAACTCTCAGAAAAAGGATTATGAAGTCAAAGTTCATGAATAGTTTCTATAGCTATGGCCCAAACTGTGTAAAGGCAAGTCATCCTGTGCCTCAGGCTCAGGAAGAAGCATGAGCTGCAAGCCCACAGATACTGTTAGTGAGGCGATCAAAAGTGCAGCCAACCTTGCAACCCCAATGCCGCCTTCCAAAAGTTCAGGGCTACCTTCAACAAGAAGTATCGGAAAAATCTTAGAGTAGTTGATGCCAATGCTTGAAACCTCCTGATGATAATATGTTGACCGAGGTTTCTATCGCACCAGTCCTGCAGACATTCAGTCCCAAAGAAACACACAGAGGCCTACATTAATTAGAAACTGGTTGGCCTATTAGCTTAGGCTTCTTATTAACTCTTATAACTTATATTAGCCCATAATTCTTGTCTGTATTAGCCATGTGGCTTGGTACCTTTTTCAGTGAAACAGTCATATCTTGCTTGCTTTGTGTCTGGCTTCTGCTCTCTCTGGGTGATGACTGCACGTTGAAACTTTCCTTTTCCCATAATTCTAGTTGCCACACCTCACTTCCTGCCTGGCCACTGTTACCCTGCCTATACTTCCTGCCTCGCTACCTACCAACCAGCATTTATTAAAAATAATACAAGTGACAGGATAAAGACCATTGTCCCACAGCACTTTCCTCCTTTAAAAAAAAAAAAAAACAAGAACTCTGCATCTTACATCCTCTGTTTGGCTCTTCTCCTGACCATTATCCATAACAACTTGTAACCAACATTCTAAACAAAGGAAAATATCCATAGTCCATTTTTTTGGGAATGTGGGCATAGTTTTCCAGGCTACTTCCTGATGGTTGGGGATGCTGATAATCTTATGGGGACCTAAAGAAAATTTAGAATTATGATCAAGTCCTGACTGGAGTATCCTATGAGGCTTGATCACCTCAGGCAGCAGACTTGAATCTATTCTGGATGTAGAACTCAGACATCTGGGCCATCTGCTCCTATCAGAGATTTAATAGGGGGTCTTCCTTGATCAAAACTGATTTTTTTTCTTAACCCAGAATGAATCCACATCCTCTCATTTACTGTAGAAACAAAAGCAAAACCTCTTCTCCAAAGTAACATACCTTTTGACTTCAATTTTGAAGTCAAGGTATTTTCAAAATACCTATCTTGGATTAATTCATCAGCATTTATAAACAAATATCTTTTAGCAGCCATCGCTCCTTCCTCAGCATTCAAACAATTCAAAGAGAGAATAATAAC
Organism: Ondatra zibethicus; assembly: GCA_004026605.1. Classification (NCBI taxonomy): domain Eukaryota; kingdom Metazoa; phylum Chordata; class Mammalia; order Rodentia; family Cricetidae; genus Ondatra; species Ondatra zibethicus. The sequence continues at coordinate 48,055 of PVIU01007045.1, read as the reverse complement.
ATACAGTATCCAGATGCTGTGTGTTTTCCATCTTTATGTGGTTTTATTTTAAACTCTATTTCTTTTATTTTTATTTTTAATTTTTGGATTTTTCAGACAGGGTTTCTTTGTGTATCTCTGGCTGTTCTGGAACTCACTCTGTAGACCAGGCTGTCCTTGAACTCACAAAGATCCACCTGCCTCTGCCTCCCAAGTGCTGGGATTAAAGGTGTGTGCCACCCAACTACTCTCTTTTTTTTTTTATTTTAAGGACTTTATCCTTTTTTTTATTTCCCAAGCCTGCATATATTTTTAAACACATTGTAAATTGTTTAGAGGCTTTTTTGTTTGAAACTATCTTTACTGTATCTCTCTTTTTCTGACCACATGAGTCTTTAATTTGCTAAGCAATATGACTAGGATTAAAGCCGTGGCTTTGACAGCTGGATCCTGCCCATTCCTTAGGTTCATGAGAGTCTAGTCTCATGGCAGAGGTAGTGGCCAAAGCCATGTTTATTGCCACAACTCTATGGTGTTTCAAGGTCCCTGTCACCATCGAAAAGCATGTGGTCAGGTTTTCATCAACACCATTTAAGTGTTTTGTGGCAAGACCTCTTAAAAGAGCTGCAAGATTTTGCAGCTATAAATGAGTCAGGAAGCCTCTGTTAAATGATAGCGCTTCCCTCTAGCAAGCGGAGCCCACCCGAGAAAGTGCTGTTATCAAGAAGCTGTGCTTCACTTTCTTCTTTTATCTAGAATAACTTCCCAAGCTCTCTCAGGCTTTTAAGTAGATTTGGTCAGCCCCACATTGGCCCACCATTCTGTTGACAGAGGTTTCTGTTCCACTCAGTTCTTTAGTCATTCAGTCCCGTAGAAACACACAGAGGTCTACATTAATTATAAACTGATTGGCCTAGTAGCTCAGGCTTCTTATTAACTCTTATAACTTATATTAGCCCATGATTCTTGTCTGTGTTAGCCACGTGGCTTGGTACCTTTTTCAGAGGGGCAGTCACATCTTGCTTCCTCTGTGTCTAGGTGACAACTGAAGACTGAAACTTCCCTCTTCCCAGAATTCCTTGCCCTGCCTCTACTTCCTTCCTGGTCACCCCATCTATACTTCTTGCCTGGCTACTGGTCAATCAGCATTTATTTAAAATACAAGCGACAGGGTGCAGACCATTGTCCCACAGCAATAATATGACCCTGAAGCCATCCTCAGACTCATGCATGACAGCTCTCAGGAAAGTAAGCAATGGACATTGGCATGTTGGTAGGAACAAGTCAGAGCAGATAAACAGGGCTCTGGAGAATCAGGTCCTAGAATAAGCATGGTGGACCCAACACCTAGCAAAATCTCTATTTAATCGTAAATGAGGTTGTCCTGAGGCAATAAGGCACAGTTCCGCAGTATCCACACTAGATGTTCTCACACAAAGTCCTGTGCTTAAGATGCAGCTGCTACTCTTTTTATCTGCTTTAATTTATCCTGGCTTTGCTTTCATTATCTGAAAAATGAGATAAGGATAACAGGCAGTTTGCTGTCACAAATATTGAATGAAATAACCTATGAAAAGGGCTGTTACTGTGCCCAGTGCATCACTAAGGCTAATTAGTAGGGTTATTAAAATGTTTTACAGCTCATGTTCATTCTTCACATCTATGCCAATCGCAACAGTTTGGGTAAGAGGCAGATCTTAATGGCCTGAGTCTAATCCCAGATGATGTATAGGAAGGAGGCAGAAAAGTATCAAATCTGACTCCAACTTTTTCAGTCTACTTTCCTGTGCTTTCGACCTGGAGTAGCCAGCTACCTCTGTCTGCCAATAACAGTTCTGGGTAAAGACTAAAAACTCCCTCTCTTCTCCCAACAGCATGGCAGTGTCTGAATTACAGGCATAATACTCTATCTATTGATGGTCCTAGAGTCAAGCTTTTTTCCCGTTGTGTTGATAGTTTCATATTTGTAAAGAATGGATTTTAGTCCTTCTTACCCCTTACTCCCCCATCGTTCCCCAATACTCTCCTGCTGGAACCCTTCTTTTATGTTTTTTTCCTGTGTGTTCCCTACTGAGTTGAATTAGATTTGCATGTACAAATGTGGGTGGAGGTTATTTCCTGGAGCATGAACAACCCATCACTGTTCACAACACTGTAGAAAATGATATCTCTTCCCTGTGCAACAACAACAAAAATGCCTATAGTCCCCCAGGGAGGTGTGGGACTTAATAATGCCTCCCCACATTATAATGATTCTTGTACAAGTCTTGTGTTATGAACCACTGTTGTAGTGAGTTCATAGGAGTAGTGGCCACATCATATCCATTAAGAAGTCTTTTTTATACATATCTCCCTGTCCTCTGGCATTTATATTATGTCTGTTCCCTCTTTCAAGATTAGAGTCAAGGTTTTTGATGAAGAGACATAGAATCAAAACATGGTCAAAAGCTTGCGTTCTACAGTCTGGGTTTGTCACTTCTTAGCTGGGATTTCAATCTCTGTGATAAATTAGAGCTCACCTCATAGGGTGTTATAAAGGCAAAATAAACATATATGGAAATGTTTGCCTGGTGTGTGTTGAGTGTATGAAAATCAACCAATGGCCATAGGGTTTTGTTGTTCTTTTTTTTTTTGAAAAATAATTACTTACTCAAAATTCTTTTGGTGTCATGTTTTAACAAATGTTCAAAAGATAAAAAATGTGACAGTCTCAAAAATAGTCACTTTTAAACACACAGTCATCTGGGGCTCCAGGCATGTCTTACTCATCACAGGTACCGACAGAGAATGTTGACATGAATGAGATTTCTTTAGAGTCACTGCTGGTCATTGCTGGTGATTGGTGACCATTTCTTCCACACCAGGATCTGTTAAATATTTGCAGTTGGCCAGCCTTAGATGGAAGTCTTCAATGGCTATATTTAACCCAGATTGTTACAATTCCAGCAGGAGAAAAGTTGTCCATGACCTTGGCTATTCATTACCCTTGGTGACTCTTTCGTGGTGAGCCTGCATCTCTAATCTGTTTCACTCTCTGGATATGTAAAGCAAGGGACACAGAAAGGGCTAAGAAAGAATTATTTTATACCTGCATAAAGCTCAGGAGAGCTAAACTAGCAGTTCCGCAAGGGCTCTGTGTAGCAATCGCTCTCATTCCACTCCTGAGAAATCCAGGGCACAGAGAGGTTTCAAAATGCAATCAAAGTCACAAAGTAAGCTAACTGTAGAATAGAATTTAGAACTTAGGGCTCACACCCATTCTCTTGCTGTACCAAGCTTTGTATACTTCTGTTCAAGTGGGTCCTTAAAGGCATACTAGACTCCCTCATAGTGTTTTCTTTGTGACCCAACATTACTCAACAACACCTGGCCCAGTGCCTTGCACCACAGTTCCATCAGTATACAGAAATGTAACTGATAGATAGTATAAAAGCCAGAAATTATACCCTCTAAGTATATTCTCCATGCCTCACTATCTTTCTCTCTTTTTATCCCTTTCTATATAATAAAATTTGTTTTAGTCATTGTTGTTATTTTATACATGTTGGTTTGGGTTTTGGCTTTAGATTTTGTTTTGTGCCATCTTTAATTTTTAAAGTGATCTCTGGCTTTTATACTATCTATCAGTTACATTTCTCACCTCTCTAACAAAACACTTGACAGAAACAAGTTAGGAAGTAATTCTTTGGTTCACTAATTTGATTGCCCCATGAATTTAGAAAGGACATTGTGATGTTGAGAACATGTAGTAGTAGAGAGATGTTCCTTTCATGATCATCTAGGAAGGCATCACTGAATAATATGACCTACTGCCTCCATCTTATCTCTACCACCTAAGTTTCCAGAACCACCCAAAATAGCACCATGGTCTGCTGTCCAAGCATTCTAGTAATGAACTTATTGGGACATCATACATTCAAACCATAGTAAAAGTGGAGACTTGTTTATCTTCAAATCATACTTTATGTTTTTATGCATCCTTCTGGAAGGATCTGTGTAGATTTGTTCATATAGATACCTACCTGCCATCATCTTTAGGAAAACAGCCCTTAGTCTTCTCAACAGTCAAGACTTAGTGAGGAGGATCTCTGACTCAGATGACCTGGAGATCCTGAGAAGAGGTTTAATGAAAGCTTGAGGATTTCCTCACTTTACCAGACAAGTCAGAGCTGAGCAGGGATATGGCATCTACACCAAGTTCCATGAGACAAGAGTTTCAACTCTTAAAGAAAAGCCACCAACAGCAGCAATGGAAATCATGTATCATATATAATATGGTATCCAGGAAAGAGCTGTACCCTCATGAAGGTTACCAAGTTTACTAGTTGCTAAATATGGCAACTAGGCTGAGAGGAGAATTGTCCCCAAAAGTGAGACAGGGTCTTACGGACTGTTAGCTTAAATGCCAGCAAGACTTGAAGGATGGTGAGTTTTATGCAGAAATTTGTTTATAAGCAATGTTCTGGTGTTTAGTAATCACATATTGGTGAAACGAGGGACAGATTAGATACACATGGCTCAAGAAGAGCATGAAGAATATAACATAATTGTTGCTTCATAGCTCATCAGTAGATGAAAGTCATGCATGAAAATTAGAGGTCAGTAAAAGGAGAGAGCAGATCATTTTCTTAAAGAGCTGTGGTAATCTCAGATATTCAACCAGACTACCATAAATTATAATCTTCTTTGGTAAGTTCTTTTAACCTGGAGTAAATAAAAAGGACAAGAGAAGGGGATGGGGCGATGGCTCAGCGGTTAAGAACACATACTGCTCTTGTAGAAGACCCAAATTTCATTCCTAGCACATTTGGTGACATTGGGTAGTTCACAATTGCTGTAGGACAATGGTCTTGTACCCTGTAAAGATTTGTTACCTGTACTGGTTTAATAAAATGCTGATTGGCCAGTAGCCAGGCAGGAAGTATAGGTGGGGTGACCTGAACAGGAGAATTCTGGGAAGAAGAAAAGCTCAGTCTGCAGTCCTCACCCAGAAGCAGAGGAAGCAATATGAGAATGCCTCACTGATAAAGGTACCAAGCCATGTGGCCAACACAGACAAGAATTATGGATTATATTAGAGTTAATAAGAAACCTGAGCTAATAGACCAACCAGTTTATCATTAATGTAGACCTCTATGTGTTTCTTTGGGACTGAATGACTGCAGGACTGGGTGGGAGAGAAAGCTCCGACTACACACAATGACATGTAACTCCGGCTCCAAAGGGTTCACTGACCTTTTCTGGCATGCACATAAAAGACCAAGAGCAGTATCCACCCTCTTCTAGCATTCCAGTAATAGCCTAATGCCCTTGCCTGGCTCTGATTAGTCACATCTATGAACCAATTACCATGGCCACTGTTATATGTCATGAGACTCAGACACATATGGACCATATGAGTGTTCAGTCACACAGACACCACCAAGAACAGGGAGGAAGATGTGACAAGATACATGCAAAAGTTAGAGGTTTTTATAGGAAGAAGGGACAGATGTTAAAGAGACAGAGTAGGAGCATCCACTATTCAAAACAAATAACCCTGGGTCAATTAGTTGGCCTCCCTGAGAAAATTCCCTCATAGACACAGAGATGATGACAATGGAAATCTTCCATGTTTTCTAGTGCAATTTGGAAAAATACATCCAAAAAATTACTTACAAAAATCTTCTTGCTTGGCAAGAAGCTGAAATCAGGGGTGACAAGAGAAGTCTCCTTTTCATTATACAGAGATTTTGTCTCCGTTATAGAAACTTGTCAGTGACGTCTTTATTGGGATGCGAAGGTGCCTTCTTCAGAATATAGCAAGTGTATTATCCCTGTCACGCGTGGAACATCCACAGTAGCAATGCTCTTCAGCATGCACTGTGAACGAGGGCAGAGAGAGAGAGGCTCAGGGAATTTCTACCGGTCTTGAAGAGCCGTCCAAGTTATAAAAAGAATGTCCGTGTTTAAAAATTAAATGTTTGGTTTAAATATTTAAATGCTCCATTTTTTCCCTGGGCCTGGTTGTTAATTCAGTATTAAAACAGAGGATGACTTGATTTGCAACCCCTGATGTTGGCCTCCAGGGCTTCCTGAGCATAAGCTCCCGATTCTTCCTTCAGAGTCATAATCATTTAATTGGTTCCCCATTTGCTAAGCATGTACTCTCATGGGAACAGACATTGTCTTCTCACGGGACGAATGCTCGCACTTGCCACCCCACTTCCCCGCACACTTGCTGTGCCATGAAACCATGATTCCTCACTTTAAAGTAAGGCTTGGAGAGGTCAAGTTGGTTTGTCCAAGACCACTCAGCCACCCTGCAGAGAGATGGTATTGGGGGTACTGATCTGGGCCCATCTGATGTGTACGTTTGCATCCTTTAATCTGTGTTACACTGATAAACCAGGAAATCAGATATCAAACCCGTCAGAAACTGGGACAGCACAATTGCTGGGCTACACCTTTGGCCCCCTTGCCAACTGCTCTAGGGAATTTATAGAAATCTGATCAGGGGCCACCAAAGTACAGAAAAAATGAGGTATTACAAGATTAAAATGAATCTTGGTCACAGATGAAGCAAGGCACGGAAGGCATTTTGAAGAGGCGCTTGAAGACATATCATCAGCAAAGGACTGAGATATGTGTTGTTTGCAAAATTTACTGTCACTCTAATAAATGGCAGAAGTGACATCCCTCAGTGGGAGTGTGGGGTCTTGCAGGAATAAGCGCTGAGGGATGAGCTAAGGAGGAAGCCATGCATGCAGCTGTAGCTAGCAAGATGTGCCCTTTCTGGTCAATCTGGGCCTTCGTGGAGACAAATCTCTGCTAGGATAAGCATTTTGAGTGTGAAAGAAAGGGCCCTAAGAATCCTTTTCAGCTGTCTGTTGAGTAGAGGGTAAAATTAGTACTAAAGAAGACAGGAACTTGTCCAGGGCCACACAGCAAATTGGTAGTTAACAGAGAACTCTAATCCAGGGCTGGGACCAGTGCCTCCCTGTGAAGCCCCTGCTATCAGCTTCTGGGACCTGAATTTATTGCAGATGCCTAACATAAATGTCGTTAATTTGAGGTCTGAACGTCTCACAATGACCAGCAGGCTAAAGACTTGGTGCCCAGGTGGCATTATTGGGGAGTAAGAGAACTTTCAGAAAATGGACCTTATCCTAAAACCTTTGGGTCAGTGGGGAATTACCTTTGAAGAGCATTGAGAGGCCATATTCTCTTCCTCCTTCACTCACTGTTCCCTAATAGAAGGCAAACAATTTGCTCTGGCAAGCACTTCCTGTCTTCACCATCCTACACTTCTACCACAGAATGAAAAGCAATGGGTAAGCCAACCATAGATGGAAAGTTCCAAAGCCATGAGGCAAAATAAATATTTTCTTTTTATAATTGTCTCAAATAGGTTGCCATCACACATACTAACATACCTCCTATACTTGAGGGGCTCCCATTTGTGTGTGTGTGTGTGTGTGTGTGTGTGTGTGTGTGTGTGTGTGTGTGTTTCTAAGCTACTCACAATCAGAAAAAACGGTTTCTATTAAAATGTGATTCACACAATATGATCAATGAACATTAGGATGCCATAAAAGGATATAAGAGAGGGAAATAGGTTTAGCTTAACATTTACCCTGGGAAAGGGCAACCCATAGGCCACACTTCAGGTGATCCACAAACCCAAAGAGACAGTGTCTGTCTTCTGGTCATGAAAGCTATAGAGAAAATAAAGGAAGAACCAAAAGACTTTCTAAAAAGGCAAAAGGTTCCAGCATAAATTTCCATGAGAATATTCATCAAGGGGTGACCCACACCCCACAAATAAGCACACACACATTCACATGCATCCATCCATATCTATTCAACATTCAAATAAAACTGAAATACTGGCACCAAGGTAATTATATTCAAGCCTGAAATAAAGTCTTCAAGGAAACATTTCTGAGCCTCTGTTTGTGACTGTACATGTGGCTAGATACTTCGTGTTCCTGCCATTCCAACTTCCCCACCATGATGGTCTTTAACCTGAACTCATAAACTAAAATAACCCTTTCTTGCCTAAATTGCTCTTGTTGGGGTATTGTATCACAGTCACGGAAGAAAAAAAAAGACAATATGGAACTCATTGATATGTACAGATATTAATCAATCCAAAACAAATGTTTTAATTTTTTTACTTTAAAAGGATGGATAAGTAAAATCAGCCAAGCCTTAAATGGATTACATAAATTATCCAACAGCAGAGCTAAACAGAAGAAGAACCAGGTCAAAATTCAAACAATTTACCTTACACTCCGTTTCCTCGGAGGAGCATCACCACTTTCTTCACCCATTGACTTTTCAGAGCAACTGAACAGGATGATAAATCCCTTCATGTGGTTTCTTAGAAAGAGAGATGAGATCTTTAAGACTTATGCTCTCACCTATATGCCTATAAAACAATGAAGCCATGTGTATTTTCTCCTCTGTTGGGCATTTACCTGTTTTAATGTGCTTATTCAATCGATGAGACTGATTCTGGGGCTAGAGCCCCAATGACTTGCAGTAGGTACTGCGGTATATTTTCAGTGCTTGAACAATGACTCTCTGGCTTGGAAATGCTATAGCACACCCAAAGGAGGGTCCCACACTTGCTGAGGACACAGCTCTCTCTGTGCTGTCCATTCTAGGCTCACTGGTATCCAAACTGCCCTTCTGTCAGGCTGGCGGATAGAATAAAGGTTTGGGTTTCCCTATCTTGCCCTTCTGTTCTGAGCCACAAAGCCCTTCTTGAATCTGCTGCCTTGAAACTAGAAGACATCTGCTAGTCCACGATGCCAAGACCACAACTTGTTCTCCAAGCATCTTCTTCATAGAACAACAAGTTCTTGGTTTTCCCACTGCAGAAGGCGACTGCCACCACCTCAGCTTGTTCCCAGTGTAAATTTCTTGCTTCCAAACCTTCAGAGATGAGCTCATGCTTCAATTTTAGATCCTCATAGTGTCTCCTTGTCCCCATCTCTGATCCAAACCCCGTATTAGATTAAGAGATGTTAATAACAATTACAAGCCAAGATTTTCACTAGTCCTCACTCCATTAATTTCTTTGCATAAATTCAAAAACAAAGAAGCAAAATACTTCGGAGTCCCCAACAGAGTTCTTAGTTAGTTATCTTTTTAGGTTAGCATGTAAGATATGAAAAAATCACATTAAATAAACTCTGCCACAGGATAATCCACTGGTCTCCACATCCAATTATATAGTTAATTCTGTTGTCTCTGCCCTCAGTATCCTGACTGCTTCTCAAACTTCTCTGGATTCCAATCTCTACAAAAGATCTGATGCAAAGATCTCAACAAAAACCTTCTTCTGGACTATCCATATAGCCTTGCCCATAACCTCTTCAGTGGATTCACCACACGTTAGTGATCTCTTCAAAACCCAAGCCATAACAAGTTACTACTCACAGAAAAATACTTCCAAACCTCCTCTCTCCCAGTAAAAGCAAAGGTCAACAGAACCTGGTCTCAAGTACTTTGCCCCCATAGCTTCTCTGGCCTCTTCTCCCAACCCCCTCCCTTCATTTCAGACTACAGCCCCACTGGCCTCCTGGCTATTGTCACGCATACCAGGTACCACCCTCATCCCAAGTTGGGTATCCCAGCACATTCTATGCATTTCATGATATAGTCCCTCATCACTGAGCACTTGCAAGTGTGTCACTTCCTCTACGGATATTGTCCCCGCCACTGACTTACAACTGAGTCACCCCCAACAAGTCCTGAAATCACTATTCTTCACTGCCTTACGACTGGATAAGTTGTTCTAGAACTTGTCATTTTCCACACTAATGTTTCTAGTGTTTGTATTACTCACTGCCCATCTCTATAATCTTAAATGGAAGCCATATGAGGATAAGTTCTTTGCTCCTTTCTGTCCATTTCTGCGATGACTGTCGCACAGCATTTCACCAGGGTCTGGGGGCGGGGGTAAATGAAATAACATATGTGGCATGTGTTGCACAGGATCAGATCCAGATGCACATTTAAGAGCTGGCTTTAGCTATTCACAATGGCTCCATAATAATATATACAGGCCACATGGCCAAGGATAGCAGTATCAGGACCCCTGAAGCTCTATTCCCAGCTACATTCTCATTCTGACAACCCAGTGTTCCAGCCCTTGAAATTCAAACTTTTCCTTGACAAAGTTACAAATTACCGTAGGCAGGGATCTTTAGGGACTCTCCCAAATCATCAAAACTAAAAGGTTAAGCTTTATAAACACCAAGGTTTCCTGTACCTAATTAATATTGAAATAAAAGCAATACAATGAGCACTGCTAAGAACAACTGGGCAAAGCTGGGAACATTACAGAATTTCAACTAGCATGTACCTTCAAGAATGTCTGTTCTCCACCCTGTGGTGCGGATGACATAATAATCCTAAAGGGAATGAGTTTTCGTGGTACATAACTAAGAGAGAGCAAGGGGAGGGAAAGAGAGGTGGGGAACCTACTGGCACCTACTGGCCTCCAGTCCTGGCCCTATCATCTACTTGAGTTGAAAAATTACCTCTCCATATCCTCAGTTTGGAAGGTGTACTCGAGTTCACAGTAACCGTTCTGCTTCTGAATGGCTGCTTTACAAAACCTTCCCTAGACCCAGGCAGACAGAAAGACTAGTCACTCACCCTGAGCTGCCATCCTGTTCTGTGTCCAAAGCCAGAGACCTTGTCTTTCTTGTTCTCTGAGAAACCAGCAGACAGATATCTAAACATCAGTGATCAGCACCTACTCAGTGGTGCTGTGTCTATTCTACCACAAAAGGGTCTGTAGGGGCTTCTGGATCAGAATCGGGGTCCAGTGAGGATGTCAGGAAGGTACGTGTGCATTGGGTGAGCTGGCCCTTGGATTATTCTCCAGGAAGCAAGGGCACTTTATAGTGATATTATTCCTTTATAAAACCAGTTTTTCCTCTCCTAGATTGTAAATCTCACATTTAGATGGTTGTCAAGGTTTTTCTGATATGTTTTAGCTTACTTTGGAAAGTCATAAAATATCTCTAAGGTAAGAAGTAATGATAGCTCATAAATTCTACTTACTGTTATTCATTCTGGGTGCAACTGAACTCAAACTTACCCATTTTAAAATAAATTCTTTTTCTCCCTTTAGATGTGTGTTCTCCAACTACCATAAAATCCACTCGTTTTTTTTGGGGGGGGGGAGGGAGGGCTGGACGTTACAATTCATTGTCTTCCCTCTGCAGAAGTTTACAGGTTTGAATCAAATAAAAATACTCCTGACCATGTCTAAAACTGAAGCCATGAGAACGCTGTGTATATTTCAACACGCTGGAGCTGGGAAGGGAGATGAATAGATGCTCTCAAACAGAGAGAATGGTGGTCAGAGGTTCTAAACCCTGGGACTGCTACAAATCACCAACTGTGTGCAGGATCCTGAGCTCATGCCTCCAGGAGCTATCCAGCAAAAATGTGCTCACACTGAGGGGCTTGGATTGGGGCTGCATTTCCAGGATAATTCCCAAGTTTTTCACTGTAACCTGAGCACAGATCACACCATGAATGATCCTGACAGAGGAAGTCTAGAAGAAACCCAGGGAGTTGGATATCAGGAGTGAAATTGTGGCAGTGTAGATCGATCACTGGTGCCTTCAAAGAACTGCCAGCAGTCCAGACTGTCCTGGCAAGGGAGAGGTAACTGGAGGCCACAGGTGGCTGGAGCCAGGCTCATCCACGTGACAGATATAAAAAAAATGACCTTCCACAGAAAAGGAAAGAAAAGATACTTCTAAACTCAATACTGACATGTGATGTTTAGTTGGCCCATAAAAACGCACTGGCTGGCTTCCTGCAGGTTGCCTTTAAAACATTTATTTATTTATTTATTTATTTATTTATTTATTTATTTATTTATTTATTTATTTATTTATTTATTTATTTATCCACACACTTATTTTTGTCGCCTTTGGTACTGATTTTTCACCCTGGCAACAAAGGATGAGGTTCCTGCTCCAAGTGCCTTTCTTCTTGTTTCAGACCCTTTGTCCTCAGAAGAAAACCAGTGGCTCACTCCATCCATCCTACTAGGTGAGGGTGTTCGCCAGCCGCAGGCATGCCCACCCCTTCCCCTACAGGCCTCACATCCCAAGCCAGAGCGGTTTCTTTCTCACTTCTTCTGTCCCTACATTGTGACAGAAATGGATTTGGCTGACTCTGAATCAAAAAACCACTTTCCCTTCTGGCCCTCCACACTGTCTTCCCCGGATCGATGGGATTAGAAATAGCAGATTTAATTAGACCAGCTGCAGCCTCGCTTTATTACTTTCTCATTTACAATGAAATAGTGGGGAGCAAGCAAAAGGGATTTGTCATCATCTAAGGACCAGTTGAGGCTCGCAAGGATACTATTGCCGGAACCCGCTGCAGACTTTACCCGGAGGCAGAAGAGGGAAACTGCTGCCTTTCAAAGAAAATCAGGATTGGTGACAGTCTATGGAAAGCAGCGGGCCATCCCAGTGACCACTACGGCTGCCGGGACAAACAGCCCTGAACCGCGGGACTCCTACTCATGACCCATGGGACCTGTGTGGGATGCTCCCTTCTGTCACTTTCTGCATGACCAACGACAACGTTCCACGCCTGAGTGCATTCAAATCCTCTCTGGAGAGCGTCCCCTTAATAATACCCAGGTGGCTGCGTGCTCGGGTCTGGATGGGGCTCATTGTTTAGACACTGTCCGGCGGCGTATGCTGGCTCTGAACGGTCTTTCTCCACATGGTATCGTAAGAGAAATTCACAACAGAGTCCAAGGGCCACACCATGTTCTTCTGTCATACCCAGGAACAAGCTGCTCCCTCCCACTGGGACGTTCCTCTTTTCCTCTTCCACCTCCACTCCTTTGTCCCACTAGTAAACTGTCCTCATTACATAGCCCTAAACAAATACGACTGCCTCAGAAGAGCTCTCTCTGACTCTCGAAGCTGTCATTCTTTCTTAGTGTGCAGACAGTATCCCTTATAACCATCCATCACAGCAGCACCCATTTAATTGTGGTGTTTTTTTTTTCAGTCTTCCTCCAACTAGATAATGAGATCCTTGTACTTATATTCAGGTCATCTTTGTAACCCCAGAACCCAGAAAAGTGTCTGGAGCATTAGTGAGTATTCGAAATGTACGTGCCAGACACAAGAAGGAATGAATGAGTGAACTAGTCAATCAATCAATTTTGAGCCAATCTCATTAAGTCTCAGCTCTCAGCTTAGGAATGACAAAATGTATAGCTGTCTGAACGATGTGATTGCAGAGAGATCAATTGCTCTCACTACACCCCAAAATAGCTTCTCTCAAATCCCATTATGGTGCATGAAATTCTCACCATTGGTTTACTCATTTAATTCACTATGTATTGATTTCAACAAGAGCGATACAAGATAAACCTGAAAGTGTAGTTGGATCTGGTCTAGTATTTCCCTATGAGCAAGGCTTGGGGAAAAGCAACTATTCCCATAAAGAGAGACACTTAGCTGGGAACAACTTTCCAGATGAGTTTCCTACACTTTGGAGAATTTGTAGCCCCACTCTCTAGAAGGGGGAATTCAGACGATGCAGGGAGGATAGGTAGACCAGATATTGATTTCACTTGGAGTTGCACAGTATTAAAAGCCTATGCTATGCCTCCTGGAGATGCCTACAGATACTGGAAATCAGCAATGTGTCATAGAGACAAATCATGAAGATGCTGCCCAGCAAGTCACCCAGACACAGACCATGCAACAAGGTAGGTGGCATTATAGGAGAAAGTGCAGCATAAGAAGAAAAGTCAGCCAGGGACCAAGTACAGGGGAAAATCTCTCAAAAAAAGTAGGTGGGAACATATGTAATCAGGGTAATCCTACCAGCACACCTAGTACTGATCCTGGCCCTACATCATGCACAGTTGAAATCTGCTAAGTGGAAGAATGGGTAGACACCATGTTGGAAATACTACTCCCATTCCCATTGTCTTGATGAGGCAATCAGAGCTTAGAAAACAAAATGTTTTAAAAAGGATTGTAATTAGCTAGAGGTGGTACTAAAATTCAAACTCAGTCTTGCCTAATTTGGGAATTCAAACTTGTTCTTACTGTGTTGTTTGGGGTAAGCTCTGCAGCCACTATGTAGTTCCTGATCACTCCCAGAGAAGTCATGGTGTTGAGCACACGTCATTCCAATCCTGTAGCAAAATGACTGAAAGTGGCTGCTTCTGGGAGTATTTATACCACACATAACTGGAAAATGCTTCAAATCAGGGTTTTGTTGGTGGTGGTTGGTTATTTTTATCTAGTTTTTGTACCTGGCTTGCTTGCTTTTAGAAAGCCAATTTTTAAATATTCTCCCATTTCACAGATGGAACAGACTACAGTGGTTAAATTATTATATGCTTGGGTAGACAAAACCCATCCTCTTGAGTGCTGGGATTGCAGATTTGCACCATTACTCCCAGTTTAATGTGTTTCTTTAATTCCTTTTTCTTTCTTAATCACTAGTGCCACCGAGATGTCCAGTTTGGGCTTGTTGATACTTGCTACTCTGGGTTTGCTATCCATGCCGTTCAGTTGTGTTTCTGTCATTACTACTTCATTCTTTTTATTTGCCTGGTTTTTGCCCTTTATTCTTTCTCCAACTTCTTAAATTCAAATTTCTGCTAATTTTTAGCCTCTACGTTTTACTAATACAAACATTCAAACCTACAATTTACCTCTAAAGTAACCATTTCAATGCATGCCACAAATGTTTGGCTGAAATTTTTTATTTCATTCCAAATATTCCCCCTTGACTTGTAAATGGTATTAAAGTGAGATATTTAGTTTTGAATGTGTAAGGTAGTTATTTTACTGTTAATCTCCACATAATCTCATTGAAGCTGGAGAACACAGTCGTCATCTCAGAATTCCAGTCCTGTTCTGTGGTTCAATATGTGGTCAATTCCACATGTGCTCATTGTATGATTAAAAGTGATAACTTCACAATTGTTGAGTGAAATTCTCTAGTTATTTCTTTTAGATGAAGACGAATAATTAACTGTTTGAATCTCCTTTGGTCTTGCTGATTATTTGGTTATTTATGTTATCAATTATTGACAGAAAAGTGTTTTAAAAAATCTCATGTGATGCTGGAATTGTCTGTTTCCCCTTCTAGTTCTGTCGATCTTGGTTTGAATATATTGAGGTTGTGTAATTAGATGCATGAAAATTTAATTGACTCTATTTCCATAGGAATGGAAAGTTATTCCTTTGTATAGTGAACCTCTTCATCTCTAGCAAGATTTCACCTTATATTTTGCCTTGCGCATTCAATTTGCCTAATATTAAAATAGCTGGGGCAGATTTATTTAGCATTTTCAAGGAATATAAGTAGGGGCACTTTTCTTTCATTCTTCCCATTGCATTATGTCTGAGGTGTGCATGAATACAGAAGAGTGGACTTTCGAATCATGCATGACGTCCTTGTCCTTTAGCAGCTTGAGTTGCGCCCATCCCCCTTGCTGATACGCTTGCATTTGACTCTGCCATCGTACTTTGTGCTCACTGACCTTGTTCTTTTGTTCCTCTTTTCTGTTACTTATAGCACTTATAGTTTTTAAATGATACTTTTCAATTCAAAATTTCATTTCACACATTTCCATGTCCCGGTTTGGAAACTATGCACCGTGCTACTATCATTTTAAGTTCCGACCTGGTAACCCTAAGGCATTCACTGGACATGCTTACCATTTCGTAGTTCAAGACCTGATCATGCAATAAAGGTCAGCTGGGCCATTTGATTTCCTTCCCTTCATTCCCAGGTCACAATCCAGTATGCTTCTGTATCATGATTCTGTGGGTTTGTTTTTTTTTTTTAACTGTTTTAGATTAGTTTTTATTTGTGTATTTTTTAGCACTTCCCCTCTCACCAATTCTTCTGGTATCCCAATATTCCATCTGTTATTATCTTCACTCTGTAAGTATTTCACCAAGTGTCAGTTGGTGCCGATTCCCTCAGTTTCATACATCTAAAAATGTCCTTCTTCCTTTGGTCCTGATGCTTGAAATACACTCTTTCATGAACAGTGGGATCACAAAGATCACTTTTTAGTAGTGCGGACTCCTGGTGCCACCCTGGAGGAGATCCTTGCCACTGTTCTCCACTTTGTGTTGTTGCTACTGGGAAATCAGTCATTGGAGTAGATGCTATTTGTGAACTGTGTTCCCTTTTATTTTTATTTTTTTATTTTTTATTTTCTGCCTCTGTGCCTTTATAATCTTTTCTCTAACTTTGGCATTCCACTTTCATCAAACTTTACTTTAGATGTGGTTTTCAATTTCTTTTCTCTTGCATGAGATTTTTCCAGATACCCCACGTCTGGAGATATGTTTCTTTTGTCAATGCAGGGAAATTCTCAGCCACTCTCCTTTCAAACACTGCCTCAATCCTACTCCCTCCTCTCTGTCTGAAATTGCAAAATGGCACATTACAGCTTTTCATTTACACTCCACACACATTAATTTAGGTTTTTATTTTGCCTGGAGTTATTATAGCCACCCCAGCTCTCTTCTGCTGACTGATGGTTGATCTTTCATCCTGTGCTTTGCATCTGGAGAGCTTCTTCTGGTAGATGTCACCTGTGTCACAGTCACTGCTTTCTATTTGAGTATTTAATGTAGCCACCAACATGGTTGCATCGCATCTGTGATAGACTGCTACTGATCTTCTGCATGTTATTTTGACATTTTCATCACTCTGTTTCTTCTTTGCTGCCTTCTTTCCTAAGTAGGTATTTTCTAAACTCTATTCAGGACTGCCTCCAACTAGAAGCCTTCTTTGACAGAGGCCACATCCAGCATGTACCCCTGACCATTTTGGAATTTGTTCTCTGGGTCCCCATGACCTCAGCCGGGACAGCACAAGTCAATGAGCTATTCCAATGCAACTGAAAACCTCACCAGGAAGAAGCCATTTCAGAACCAAAGAGATACCGGGAGCTAGACTTGGTGGAAAGACGGGATCAAAGGAGGGTTCCTTAACACTGGAAGTTTGTGCTGCAGCAGAAAGTCATTGTAGTTGGGATCAGAAACATCTTCAAGTTTGTTTATTTAATACTTATTAATGTATTTTCATGTGACTTAAAAGGTAGTCATACACGCACACATATCAAACCTATATCCTCTCGCATCTATTGTTGCTAAGTTAAAAATCTGTTTTTGAAGTAAGAATCTTAAAAAATAAATATTCACTGAATAATGGTCCAAGTGGCATATGAAAATGGCAGAATTGTGAAGGTGATGTCTGAACGCTTGGAGTCTGCGGGTCAATGAACTGAAGTAGGAAAGTGTGAAAAAGCCCAGAGCAAGTAGATGCTCCAAGAGCAATAGGAGGATGCTGTGGAGGAGGAATCTAGATATCTTGGAAGGGACCACACTGTGCAAGGCTTTAAGTACTTGCCAAATAGCTTGGGACTTCTCCCAAGAGCAGAGCATAAGGGAGAGAGCAGAGACAAGAGTTGCCAGGAATTGGTCCCGAGCAAATGGCACTTTCATTCCCACACGCTAAGTCTTTGCAAAGCCTGCCAGCTAAAAAAGTCAGAGATGTGAGTCCAGATAATTGTCCAAGAGAATCAATAGCAGCATCGTTTGTGACAGTGACAAACTATGAACATGGTAAATAGATGTGATAAATGATAAAGATCCATCCATCCTGGATGTAGTCAACAAAATCCTTTCAGAAAATGTGCCTGTGAGATGCTCACAAGTTAAGAGAAAGGCCTGGGAACAAATTTATATATATAGCAGGAGATTTAATATATGTAGTTAATATATAATCATAGGAAAAATAAATTAGAAGCTGATATCTGTAATGATATATTTATATCAAGAGTTATATCTGATAATATCCATATTTCAATCAAAAAATAATTTTCAGTCATTTCTACCACAAACAATATCCTACTTTTTTTAATAAAGGGAAATGGCTGTTTTTTAAAGACATGGGCATTTGCATAAAGATATTAAAAGCAATGAAGAAACACCAAATCCCCCCTAAAATAGAAGAGGTTACAAAAACTTAAAGACTAAGTATATAGTGCTGAAAGGTACCCATGGAAAAAAACAAGCTGCTGCGTCACCCACACTCCAGCAAAGCAAGGGACCCTGGCTCTTAAAACAGCACAGATTTTTCTGAAGAAGAAAACGGGTAGGAGGAACAACCTTGGCCACTAGTCAATCAAATTCCTTTACGATGGAGCTGGCCACGAAGAAGATCAAAGAAAACATCAGGCTTCTGTTCACCGTGAACCATAAGACCCATAAGTGCCAGATCAGATAAGCTGTTCTGAAACTCTATGAACTTGACTGCACAAGGTCAACCTTGATCTGGTCTGGTGTGCTGAAAAGAAGTATATTGGATTGACCCCTAACTATGGTGTTTCAGGGGGTACCCCCCAAATTGGGATATCTAAACCACCCGTGCTAAACACTACAATTTTTTTCACCACCAAAACAAAGGGAAAAGAAGAAAAGGGAAGTTACTGAGGACTATTCATTGCCACCCCTGTAATAATCTCCCCAGGAAAAAAGAGAAAAGAGCAGATCTCATGACTAATTTTGAAAATCAGAGGATGTACTAGACTTCTCTTTAGATCGCTGCCTCTTTGTCTCCTGCAGGCTGAGTGCTTACACACGAAGTTGCTCTTTTGTTCCACTAACCCCAGGCTTGGCCTCATCAATAATAATTTGTCAGAACTATTTTCTAAATCTAAAGTGGGACTGTAGAAAAAGGAAAGGATTTTCAACAGGGCCAAATGTTTGTCCTACACAAATGAAGTTTCCAAGAGAACAAATGAATAAACTATATAAAAATGTGTTTTCTTTACAGCTACACTAATTATTTTAATTGACTGCTTTGTTGCTATTTGTTGAGATACAGTTTCACTACATAACCCAGTGGCCTCAAGACTCAGATCTCTCCTGCCTCAGTCTTCCAGTTACCAGGAATACAGGTATGCGCCATCACACCCAGCTGTCTGATACCCTTTAAGCCAAAGAAAGAAAATGTTTAAGCTTATATTTTAATATTAATTCTCATTTTGCTTTCGTAGTTAGATCATAAAGTCTAAAAAGTGAGTAGGCCTGAGTTCATCTGTTCAGTCCTTTTATTCTGTAGACAGGAAACCAGGATTTAGGTCTGAGTTAAGAATTCAGTAAAAGAGCTGACACAAAGAGGAGAAGGAATAGTACAAGCTTCTATAAATTGAAATTGTGTAGAGTTTCATTTCTTAGTCATAGGAACTTATAAAAAGTGTTGATTGACCCTGAGTCTCAACTGTTACACATAGAGACAACATTGTCCACTGAACTGCTGGAGATTACTGAGCAAGCCTTACAGTACAGACGACCAAGTCTCAGTACTAGATGGACACTGACAAGCTTGTGATTCACATGAGATATCAATCAGTCCAGTAGACATCCCTGTGTCACAAGTGAAGAAGTCGGGAAGACGAAGCCAGAAAGTGCAGAGTTTAAATTCACACAAGATTCACAAATTCACCAACTGCAGCCATTAAACTCTGACAGTCTAAGGATTACTTCCTTACATTTTTTTAAAATTCCTAGTAAAATTATTCCAAATGCTGCCTCACGCTCAAAATTTCAGGATTCACTCTTTCTGAATCCACAATTTAACCTCTAGAATGGACTAATCAGTGTTTTGATTTGAATTAGGAATGTCCCCCATAGACGCTTATATTTGAATACTTAGTCTCCAGCTGGTGTTGCTGCCTGGGGAGGTCAGGGAACTTTTAGGATATGCTCCCTTCCTGGAGGAAGTAGTCACCGAGGGGGGCTCTGAGAGCTTATAAGCTCAGCAGACTTCCCGCTTGCTCTCTCTGCTTCCTCTGTGTGGTTGAGATGTGACCTCTGAGCTCCCTGATCCTGCTGCCATATCTTCCCAGCTCGTATGGATATCTAGCCCTCCAAAACCATAAACCAAAATAAACTCCTCTTTACATTGCTTCTGGTCTTGGCATTCTATCATAACAACAGAAAGGTAACTTAAACAACCAGGTTACTTTTAAAAATTACCTTGCTTTTTACAATTTTTTTTTTACTGTGACAGAATCAATGGCCTCTACCACATCTAAGGAAAGCACCCTACTACTGAGCTATGTCCCCAGCCCTCTGGGTATTACTTTGTATTTTGAGAAAGAAGTCTCACTAAATTTCCCAGGCAGGCCTTGAACTTGAAATTTTCCTCTCTCAGTTCCCCAAGTAGCTGTGATTAGCCCTACACGACCAACTTCAGATCCAAGTGTTTTAAAGGATATTTGATTGTAGTTCCACCCATTCAATTCTGATTGATCCTATGCAGCTGCATGTAGGACCAGCAAGAATCTATGAAAACAGAAAACAGACATGTTAGATGTGACAACTGAAGTCCCTAGAAGTTAGAAGTCCAGGAGCCCTGAAATCTTAGTACCAACTCTACCACTCACTAACCTCATGACCTGGCACATCACTGACTTCCCTAGACCTCAACTACATCCATTAAATGAGAACACACATCAGAAAATGACAAAAAAAAGAACCACCCAATGAGCCTTACGCAGATGCTAATAAATTGAGAAAGGAACTCCTGATGTAGGGGGTCACACCTATAGGTCTAGGTGGGTAACTTAAGCAAGTTAACAATTGCTGTAAGATAATAGCAAATGGTAGGGATTGTAGTAAACTAAAAAAGCCCTCAGTTTAGTTCCAGCTCTGTGAAGAATATGGCCTGGGGTGTCTAGACTTCTCCCATTGCAAACAGAGGAAGAAATGCAATATTTTATGAAACTTAGTCTGAATTTTCAGTATTGATAATTAACTCATTCTTTTTGGGAGTAAATGGTCCCCAAATCATAGAATCTTAGAGTTGGGGAACCATGGGCTCAACTGTCTGATCTTTTTATTTGTAGAATGGAAACTGAAGCCCAATTCTAGTTCCATTAAACATATAATAAAGGAAGTCATGTAAATATGAGAATGAGCAAGAACAAGTGGAGGGCAGTGACTTGAAATCATGAACAATTACATATTTCTTAGCCATGTAAGTAGGTCTGAAGATGTGATGTGACCCATGAACCAGTAATGTGTGCCCCCCCCCTTCGAACCTACATTCTCCCCGTCTGCTGACAACTTAGAGGTTTGGTGAGGTGAATGGAATAGCAGAAGCCAGACACACTGTTGCCTAAATCTGGGTTTTCTGGTGGTGTCAGATATCTTTCCTTCCCATCTCTGAAGAAGAATGGAAAAGGAAGACTATAATTCCATCTCACCCACGCCCCTCACTCTGGAATAGGAAGACTGAAGTCCCTCCTCGCCCATGCCCCTCGCTCTGGCAGTATGGTTTGGCCAAAGCCCAAGGCATATCTTCACTGCCCCATCTCTCACATGCCATTGAGTACCAAGAGAACACATACTGGGCCTGTAGGGAGCTCCAGGACACTTATGCTTCAGACACTAATGCATTGGTGGGTGCATAAAGGACTTAAGCATTACTTCACATGCACATGATTTCCTGTTTGCTTCCTGTTTCCTTTTTCTTACCTGATGAGTAAAGATATCTCCCCGAATGGCTGTGTTCCTTTCTCCCACAGAAAGTGATATGCTGTTGCCAAGAGACCCAGCTTCAAAAATCAGAGTTATGAAGAATAAAAGGCATCAGGTTACACAGGAACAATTATCACCAAGACCCTAATTGGGTTATCAGTGGCCTAAAATTCAGTTTGAAGCAATTACCTATTCCAAGTTCATGAAAAAATAAAACACAAGTCAATTTTTCACTGTCCTCTCCAGCAGATGGGAGGAAAAGGTTCTTTCCATGTGTGGGAGAGTTTCTATTAATGAGGCAGAAAACAAATTCTTGGAGGAAAAAAAAACCTGACATACATCCACACAATCCATTGGTAGATTTTTTTCCATTATTAAGAGCTTTTTTTTAATGGAAGGAAGCAAGCAATTTAAATCTCCCATTATATTTCTGTACCAAGGACTGCAAATGATAGGTAATTTTTTTTCAAATTTTATAAATTACTTCTTGTCTACTGTGAATCATGGAATCTGCAATTCCAGGCAGCATGGATGCCATAGCCTATGTGTCATCCCCTGGACTGGGCACAAAGCTGAGTGGGTTTAATGAATGAGAAACCCCAAAGAAGTCAGAGTCTTCTGAGCTCAGAGCCTAGGGGGTGAAAAGGTCAACACAACCTGGACCCTCAAAGAGCAATAAACCTCCTCTGAGTCTAGAGGTCTGTGCCAAGTACGGTAAAGCAGAGAACAATCCAACAGCAGGTGCATGGCAGAGGTGACACTAAGGGACACGGAAGTGTGAATCGGAGTTGGCTGTGATTATGGGCAGAGAATAAGTGATATATTATGTAGTGTGAAATCCTGCAGGTGCAGTTGACCACTGGCTCTTACGGCACACCAAGTGACAGAGCTCCTCTCATTAAGTGACACTGCTAACATTACCTTGTTGGACCCAAGCCAGCCTGAAGCCCATTTGCTCAGAACTGGGACTTTGCACTTGTTGTGTGCCAGTGTTCCAGGCGAATGTGCTGCACTGATCTCTTGATTGACGGTTTCTATGCTCTCTTTGCAGAAGCCTCCCTCCCTAGCCCCATCTTACAGACCAGAAACATAAGGCAACAGCAGAGGTACATTCATTACCTCTCCGGGTCAGAAAGCAGGAGAGGACAGAGCTGAGCATCACACGTGGATATGTGGGCTTCAAGGACTACTGCCCACCCTATGCCCATATCACCCACGAAACATAGCCAAGCATGATAGGACTATAACTGAAAGTCCAGGAGACTAGCAGGAAGCCTCAGGTCATAAGTCTAACTGTCCTGAGTGAACAAGCGTGATAACTGCCTGCTGAGACTTGTGCTATGCCTTCCTGAGAAACACGAGAGCAGAGACTAAGCCAGAGCCAGAGGAGGCTGGAGTGAAGAAACTGAACCCAAAAGGCAATGGCTAGTTGAAAGGCATCCAAAGAGCACGAGCCAGGATCCAAGTTTAGTCTGGGCTCTTCACCCCCAGGGTTCCTGCACTTCACATTCTATCATGTGGTCTAAAATGAGCAGCTTCCAAATGACTGCACAGATCTTCAACCCATGCAGAAAGCAGTTTAGGGAAACAGGCATCACAGGGACCAGTCTCTGGGACCCTCTTCCTTACTTGGATGGCAGAGATCTCCTGGTCTCCTGGGATTCTTTCTTCAACCTCAATGTTTTTATCTCCCTCTCTCTTTGCAAAACACCACTCTGTTCAGTCTCCACGTCTTTTCAAGAGTAGGGAGTGGGCCAACTCTAGAAGGACAGTAAATCTGAATCCCGACTCCACATTTTATTAACGTCTTGGGACTGGAAGTCCCACAGCTATAAAACAGGATTTATTCAATCCTCTTGTATTTCTTGAGCATCTAAAATGTGCCAGACACATAGAATTCATGGTCAAGAACACAAGCTTAGTCCCTGCCTCATTAAACCTATAATCTTTCTGGAAAGAAAATACAAAAAATCCATCACTGCAATCCATTTCCTTAGTGTTTGTACAAAGGACACATAATTCTGAAGCCAGGAGAAAAATTTTCCAAGCTGTTGACAGGGGATCTGCATCTAATAGCCGAGAATATGCTCAGGCTGAAACTTCTAAAGAGGTCTAAGATTAAGAAAGGGCCAAGCGTCATGTTTGCTGGACTCACTCACTGTTCCTTGCCCTTAAAATGGGTAAAATGGCAAGAAGACCTACTTTCCAGGTTTACCTTTTTAGAATGAAATGAGATGATGTGTGCTCTAACTATTGCCCCTACTAGGTGTTGAATTCATGCTCATCCCTGTCTTCTGCAGCCATGCATGTAGATGGAAGCACATAGTAAGGCCTGGATTTGGAGCAGTGATGGGGAAGTAAACAGTTACCAAGGCAACCTTTCCTCTTCCGATCAGTCGCTTGACATGTTTAGTAAACCTGATCATGCATGAGAACTAGGCTGAGACCCTAATAGTCTCGAGTTAAAACACAGAAGGCTCTCGTCCCCGTCACAGCTATGTGGTCCTGAACCTGTCTAGCCAATTTTATTTTCACTTCTCAGCCTGGTGAGGCTATTTGTCCCATGTTAATTATTGTTGTAAAGAACAGAATTTGACAAAACACGGAGATTATAAGCCATGGAAAGCCACCCAGGTGGAAGTGATTAAGGCTCTCAGAGCCCTCGTGATCACTGTTGTACAGAAGCTGGGTGCTGGAGGGAAATGGACTCTGGGATGAAACATGGCGCCAAGTGATGAAGACAAAAGCCACTCCCAGACCTCTTAGTGTAAGCATAACAGAAAGGCGACAGTCATCCTGGTCAGAGAGTTGAGGATTAAAATCCCACCTTCGTCATCATTAGTCCATGTGACCTTGGTGAAATCAGTTAACCTCTCTGACCCTCCAATTCCTCATCTGCAAAATGGGGCAGAGCTATACAGTCTTGGCAGCAGCGTTCTGAAGAGTCAAATGGTCAAATGCTTGAAATCTACTGTGAGCTTAAAGCTTCAAACCCTGAAGCGTGAGATGAACCTCGTTGCCGTACATCTGAAGAAAGAGATCCCAGTTTTTTCCCCCTTTGTTTTTTGTTTCCTTACAATGTGTACACATTGCAGCCCAGGATGACCTAGGCTACTTCATCCATGCTGTCCTTGAACTTGAGCCTTCCAAGTCCTGAGATCAAAGGCATGAGCCATTATACTCCTTGGTTCTGTGCTTGATTTACTGTTTTCGTTTTAAGCAACTTTTCTACCATTGAGCTGCAGCTCTGACCCCTTTGTACCTTTACTTTGAGATAAGTCTTGCTGAGTTGCCATGACTGGCCCTCAACTTGTTTTGTACCCTAGACTGACCTAAACCTTGCAATCCTATAGCCCCTCATACACTGGGATGGCAAGAATATACAAGTCTTAACTGTCCCCAGTTTCTTAGTGACTTAACCAAGCATTCCCTGGCCCTGTATTCACATTCCTCTCTGGAGGCACTGTTCTGTGATATGCATCTGCAGGTTCCTCCAATCAACAGGATCCACTGGGGGGGTCCCTTCTTCTTCCCCTCAGATTGTCCTTTATCATTTCAGGTAGGGCATCTTTTCTCCTGGCTATGGTCAGCCCTCAACCCATACCCTCAGTCTCAACTGCTCTAATCCAGTTGTGTATCCTCCCTAGTCTTCTTGCTATCTGCAAAGGCTGCAGACCATCCACAGGGCTGCTCCTGCTGCCTCACAGCCTCATAGGTCTTCCTGCTCCTGTTTCCATGCTAGGCCACAGCTCAATCTATTATTGCCAAAGGCACAGCCTATCTCCTGCCTTTCAGCGTGTTCCTCTGGGCTCGCATCTCCACACTGCCCCTTATAACTCATTCTTTACCCAACCCAGATGCTCTAGCTCTTCCGTCTCCATGAAGCAACAGACCTGTCCCAGTCTCCCTCCAACACACGCATCTGTATCTGACAGCACTGAGCCTTTATTCCCTGGCTGTGGATAAGTGCCCCTGGCTTTGCCTTCAACTCCGCTCCATCACACCTTTTCTGGGACTCTACTACAACACTAGGTCTCCATCACTTGTAGACTTAAAGTGTTATTAATTATACTCCTGATTCCTTAAAGGCTTTCAGATCAGATAATGAGCTACCGACTTGACCCTTTGAAAGGACATCACTACTGTCCACATGAATGCAAGGAGCCATCTGGCCCTGGGAAATTTCATGGGGCCAAGGGACTCAGAGAAAACTTGGCTTTCATCAGAGCTACATACAGGACTGGAACCAAGAGAAATTCAGTAGTCAAGCGTGGATGGGGATCAGAGATCTATGAACCCCAGGCCAGCCTGAACATCTTCTCAAACCAGAGAAGATCAGAAAGAGGAAGTAGAACTTTAAAATGAGGCCAGAAACATCTGACAACTGGGCACCAACTACAGAGTGAGACCCAGGCAGCTGCGGCTGGAGGAGCCCACCAGGTTGCTGCAGGTACCTGCCATGTAATGGTGTTTGAGAAGAAGGTTCCAGTTAAGATTCTAGAGGTAAAACAACCTCCTAATGGACAAACCCAGGATCACTCCCCAGGTCTCCTCTTCAAATGACTACAGTTAGGTCATCCTGACCTGAAGCTCTCTCCTCTTTGGCATCCTCCTAACCTTCTGCCTCCTCACTATATTCAATGTCCCTAATCCCCTCTCATTCCTTTCAGGTTTTTAGAGCCAGCCAACAGGGTTTCTAGTCCAGCAGGTTGATACGCTAGGGCTCTAACCTTCTAACTCTGGGATCTTCTAACTTTGCTAGATCCATTTCTCTTGAAAATAGACTAGAAGCATGGGGATACATATGGATCTGTTTTCATTATTCTATATGTTGACATCCAGTTATGCCAACACCATTTGTCATGTAGAAGAATGAAAATAGAACCGTATCTATCCCCATGCACAAAACTCAAGTCCAAATGGATTAAAGACTTCAATATAAATCCAACCACACTGAACCTGATAGAAGAGAAAGTGGGGAGTAGCCTTCAATGCATGGCCACAGAGACCACTTCCTAAATATAACACCAGTAGCATAGACATTAAGAACAACAATAAATAGATGGGAACTCCTGCAACTGAGAAAGTTCTGTAAAGCAAAGGACACAGTAGTCAATAAAACAAAAAGGCAGCCTACAGAATGGGAAAAGATCTTCACCAACCCCACATTTGAAAGAAGACTGATCTCCAAATAATACAAAGAACTCAAGAAATTAGACACCAAAATACCAAATAATCCAATTTAAAAATGAGGTACAGGCCTAAACAGAGAATTCTCAACAGAAGAATCACAAGTGGCCGAAAGACACTTAAGGAAATGTTCAACATCCTTATCCATCAGAGAAATGCAAACCAAAATGACTCTGAGATACCATCTTACACCTGTCAGAACAGCTAAGACCAAAAAGATCAATGATAGTTTATTCTGGAGAGGATGTTAAGTAAGGGGAGCACTCCTCCATTACTGGTGGGAATATAAACTTGTATAATCACTCTGGAAATCAGTATGGTGGTTTCTCAGAAAATTGGTAATCAACCCACCTCAGGACCCAGCAATACCACTCTTGGGCATATACTCAAAGGATGTTCAATCACACTGCAAGGACATTTTCTCTACCATGTTCATAGTAGCATTATGGAAACAACCTAGATACACCTCAACCGAAGAATAGATAAAGAAAATGTGGTACATTTACACAATGCAGTACTACCCAGTGGCAAAAAACAATGACATCTTGAAATTTGCAAATTTCCTCTAGGAAAAAATCCTGAGTGAGGTAACACAGACCCAGAAAGAAGAGCATGGTATGTACTTACTTATAAGCGGATACTAGCTATAGAGCAAAAGATAACGAGCCTATAATCCATGACCCCAGAGAAGCTAAGACCTCCTGAGAAAATTGGGAAAATGGGAGTAGAGGGAGAACTGAGGAAGAAAGGGGAGGAGGTGAGCGGGGAGGAGAACTTGAGGTAACAGGATAGTTAAGATGGAGGAGGGACAGAGATTGAAAGCAAGGAAAAGAGATATCTTGATTGAGGGAGCCACTATGGGGCTAGCAAGAAACCTGGCACTAGAGAAATCCCAGGAATCCACAAGGATGACCTCAGCTAAGACCCTAAGCAATAGTGGAGAGGGTGCCTGAGCTGGCCTTGCCCTGTAGTCATATTGATAACTATTTTAAATGACACTATAGATCCAGCAACTGATGGAAGCAGAGGCAGAGATCCACAGTGGAGCACTGGGCTGAGCTCCCAAAGTCCAGTCAAAAAATGAGAGGGGTGAGAACATGAGCAAAAGAGGTCAAGACCATGATGAGTACACCCCCTGAAGCAGCTTACCTGAGCCAATAGGAGCTCACCCACTCTGGCCAGACAGGGAAGGAAGCAGCATAGGATCAAACTAGGCCCTCTGAATGTGGTTCACAGTGTTTGGCTGGGGCAGACTGTGGGGCCACTGGCAGTGGCACCAGGATTTATCCCTACTGCTTGTACTGGCTTTTGGAATCCATTCTCTTTGGAGGGATACCTTGCTCAGCCTATATAGAGTAGGGAGGGCCTTGGTCCTTCCTCAAAGCAATGTGCCTGACCCCTCTCTGACGAGTGATAGGGGTGGGATGGAGAGGTTAGGTGGAAGGAATAAGAGGAGGGGAGGGAGTGGGAACTGGGACTGGTATGTAAAATGAAAAAATAGATTTTTTAAATAAATTAAAGAAAAGATTAAAAAAAAAGAAAGAAAATAGACTAGTAGCAAAGAATGAAATGTGAATCCTGCATTTCAAAGAAGCAAATTGACCAGGAGTGGTAGCACACACCTGTAGACCTTGCATTGAGAAAACTGAGTTAGGAGAACTGTGGATTCAAGGTGATCCTGAGCTGCACAATGACTTCAAGGACATCCTGGACTACATAAAGCAATGATGCACCAAAAAAAAAAAAATCACCAAATACCTTGTATGAAACAGGACCTATACAAACGCCATGGAGAATTCTGGCATAAACAAGTGGTTCCCCCTACCCACAGGGAGCTCTCTAGATCAAAAAGTGATAGGAAGCTGGACAATTTCATACACAATAAAACTGGTATCCTGTCGGGTATTAGATCACAGGGAAGGTTGTCTCCAGGGTCCCGGTGAACTCCTAATACCCAGCAGGTGTTCGCCTATGTGCTTGTACTGGAACTAGACTTTTCTGTAGCTGCTGATGCCGTATTTGCAAAACTATCGGCTTTCCCATCAATCCCCTAGCTTGTATGGTCCCTGAATTATTTAATGCTACATTCCAAGAGGCTGTGAATAATGGAATGGGGTGTAAATAATCTTATCTCTGTCTCTACATGCGGAGATTGTGAAGGGGCACCTAAAGAGGCTCGAAGCTGCCAGATTCTTACAACACCTGCACATGATTAAAAGCCAAACCTGATGCCCCCAGATAACTGCTATTCCCTAGTGAGTAAAAGAAATGAGCAAGTGCCTCATCATATTTCCCATGTGGAGAGAAGCAATTATACACCAGGTTTCAGGTTCAAATGCCTCCAAGATAATTGCAGCTCTGCTTTTGAGTTGTACAGAGTCTGAAAGATTACTCCATTCTTTTACCTGCCCTAGGGATGGGCACGTTGGCTTTCCTAAATGGCACACAAGGACAATGAAGCCCAGAGAAATACCCTGGACTAGACAAGTCTCTAAAATGAGCATGGAACATGGCTGGGTATTGAACCTCCTGACTATTCTGCATCTTTTCCTTCATGACAGGGCATCTACGAATCTTCATTTGCCCCCACCCCAGTCATTGTGAAGTATGAGTGTGACCCGCCCACATGGCAGGTTCATCTGAGTTTCAAACAGATTGTTGTGTGGGCAAGGGAATCCTGTTTCCTTCAAACTCCATAATGAGAGTGTCAGACACTTGACCTACTTAAGTAAAATAGGCCACTGAGGTAACTTTTCTAAGAACACGCAGGAAACTGAGCATTCTGACAGCGGACAGATCCCAACATACTCTGGCACAGTGAAAAACAAGGTTTACACCAAGAATCAAGAAATTTAAGAATATGGAATGAGTTAGAGAAGTCTCAATCAATCTGAGGGTCTACATTCTTGCTCAATAAAATTAGTAACAACTCTCTGCACGGTGCGGCTGTGTGACCAAAGAGGAATCATGTATATGAGTGGAAGTGTTATATTCACTTCCTATATCCTTGGATTGGAAGACAAATGATCATGAGTTTGTAGAAACTCGGGAGATTCTTCAGTTATCTCAGAGGCTGAAGTTCAACAACAGAAATGTGGCTCTTGAAATCAGGCACACAGGAAGAATACAGATTGATCAAAATATTTTCATTTTGACCATGCCCAAGATCTCTCCTATTTTCAAAATGACCCATCATAAATACATGCTGGTGGAAGAAAATGTGGCCAGAACTTATAGAAAGCATAAAGTTTCCCAATACAATCTTCACACTCCTTTCTGAGACCCTGTATTTATCCCTGGTGTTAATTCTTCTCTGTAGAGTTCTGAGTGTCCCACCATGGAGAGCCTAAAGTATTGCAAGGATCTGTGTCTCTGTGGCTATCTTGGTTCTCCCTTCTGTCCACCTCAATAAGACACAGGCATCACTAAGGAGATAGATAAAGAGCACTCACGCTAACTAAGGAAAACGGGGTTATTACAGGAGTATCTGTTCAAAAAATAAAAAAGTCTGGTATGGCAGAGAGATGAAAGACTACTTAATCGGGAGAACAATTGTGAGTAACTACTACCAGAATAGATTCAGTGCCCGACACCCTACTGCTTAAGTGTCAAGACCAGAATAGCTTCCCCCAGCCTGATCAATGAATCCACTTCCTCTTCAGCACTATGAAAGAGCTACGCCATAGGACAGGAAAGAGCTATGTAAAATAAAAGGCTTGCTCCATTGGTTCTCATCCTTTCTCCTGCTGCCCTCTTCCCATTTTTACTGTACCACTGACCTGTGATTAGAACTCTGATGCTTCTTTGAGCATCACGAAGGGACAAAACGCACCTCATTTTTCTTTACTCACTCAATAATTTCTTATGTATCTCCACATCACGGAAGTGGTTTATAGACATCTTGAAAACAAACTGTTTAAAAGTGAGTTTCTCCTCTCCCTCATAGACTTATTCTTCCTCCTAGTGCTTCTTTGGATCACAGAATCACAAATGCTCTTACCAGGAAGCAAGGAGGTGAGGAGTTACCCTGAACGTTGTATGCCATATCCATTAACCTTGAGTCAGCAGTTTCTATCTGAGTCTTTAATTAGTTGCTTGATAGCTGTTGAGTTTCTTTCTTTCTTTTTTATTTTATTTATTTATTTATTTATTTTATTTTTGGTTTTTCGAGATAGGGTTTCTCTGTAGCTTTGGAGCCTGTCCTGGAACTAGCTCTTGTAGAACAGGCTGGCCTTGAACTCACAAAGATCCACCTGCTTCTGCTTCCCGAGTGCTGGGATTAAAGGCATGCGCCACCACCACCCGGCTTGAGTTTCTTAAATATCATGAATTCTTCCATTTCTAGGAAAGTTGCAGTGACCAAAATGAACCTAAAACTTGCTTTCATGGATTCTAAGACATAAAACATAAAGAGAAAAATAGAACCTGTTTGTATGAAGATTAAGTATATGACTTAATATATACAAAGCACTAAAATACAATACATACCATGAACCTACTATCAGGTTAACATCAATTATTCTAAGAGATATCATACGTATTAAAGATTGTAGGCTACCCTATGGTGCTGTGGTGAACTTAGATATTTTTATTTAAACCCAGTATACATTATCAAACTACCACTCATGTGGATTTGGACAGAGTGCTTTATGATCTTCTAGAACCTGAGAACTACTATTGGTTTATATTGCCCATCTCTTTACCTACATGGGATGCTATTATAAGGAAATATCTCTATACTGTTCGAGTTATGGTGAGGTCTGAAATTTTCTAGAGGGCATAGCATGCACTTTCAAACCATACCTACCCTTAGCCATGGGCAGCCCACACTAATATAAAGTCACCATTCATTTGGCTGCTTCCCTTGATGCATAAGACAAGGACTAGAAAATGATACCTTCTACAATTCTTTTCACTAAGGAATCTAGCTCAGTCTGTGCGACTTGTGTCTGTTTATCTGTCTGACATTGACTTGAACCCTTCCTTGGCCTTGGGCTTAACAAAGATAAGAAAGGTATTTTATGCAATTAAACAAATAATGGGCCAGTCCTCCATAGACATGGGCTGGCCCCACATTCCACCTATTAGCAAATATTGTTATTTCTATCTTTGGGTAAGTCTTGTACTCCTGCCTTCTCCTGCCTAGCCTCTTCACAGAAAGCAGGGTTATTGCTCAAAAACACAGAAATCCATTTCTATTCACTGCTTTTAAAGTTATCTTTAAGGAATTCCAATTTTATCAGAAGAATCAAGTTATTGTCAACAACCTGTAAAAGTTACTGTGAGCTGACTTCTGCAAGTATCTACATCATTCACTGAGGACTCACCATCTGCTAACAGAGATCTTGTCACATAAGCCCCTTTTATGGTGTGTCATAAGAAATAACATTTATAGCTTTTGCCCATGTTCTTTTCCTCTTCTTGAGAAGACAAAATAGCAGAAGACAAAGTTCTTGATTGAAGAAAAGTAAAGGTATAACAAAAGAGACTTATGGTGGGCATTGGGAAACACAGATGATAACCAGAGAATATAGCATCATGAATCCTGTGAGAATGAGTCAAGATTGGGAGAATGAAGGGCTTATGGTATGATGAGAGCTAATTAAGATGGGGTCTCTCAAGGATTCAAAGTATCAGCACTGTGAGATCATGAAAGCCTTATAAAGACTAGTATGGACAGAGAACAGAGGAAGGACAAGTGGCATGCCAAAGTCAGCCTGTGATAGACAAAAGAGGACCAGTACAAGTAGAGTGGGAAAGCCAAACCAAAGATACAAAAGTAAAGGGGAAGACCAATGGAGTGAGATGGTGAGAAAGGAGAAGGTAGAGGCTGTGGGATAATGCTCTTGTAAACTGTAAAGATTTGTCACTCATATTAGCCAGTAGACAGGCAGGGCAACCAGACTAAGAAAATTCTGGGACTAGGAAAGGCTGAGAGTCAGTTGCCAGCCAGACACAGAGGAAGCAAGAAGAGAATGCCTCACTGAGAAATGGTACCAAGCCGCATGGATAAACATAGAAAAGAATTATGGGCTAATTTAAGTTGTAAGAGCTAGCTAATAATAAGCTTGAGCTAGTAGGCCAAATAGTTTATAATTAATATAAGCCTCTGAGTATTTATTTGGGACTGAATGACTGTGGGACTGTGTAGGACAGAGACTTCCATCTACAGGTAGATGTCAGAATGAAGGGGCAGAGGTAGCTTTGATGGGAAATGAGGCTTGGAAAATAAGAGTAGAAGGGGGAAGTGTTGTTGGTGTTTTTGCTCTTACTCTTTCTTAGAATTTTGCCTCCTTTGGGGCTCCCAACACCCAGCTCCCAAATAAATCATCCATGGAGTCTTATTCTTTCTTATAATCACCCAAACTTAGCTTGGCTTGTTTCTTACCAGCTTTTCTTTTCTTTTCTTTTTTGCTTTGTTTTGTTTTTCAAGACAGGGTTTCTCTGTAGCTTTGGAGCCTGTCCTGGAACTAGCTCTTGTAGACCAGGCTGGCCTCGAACTCACAGAGATCCACCTGCTTCTGCCTCCCGAGTGCTGGGATTAAAGGTGTGCGCCACCACCGCCTGGTTGCTAGCTTTTTAAATGAACCCATCTACCTTTTCCCTCTGGACTTTTATCTTTCTTACTTCTGTCTATCTTACTTTCCTTCTTAATCTATGGCTGGGTGGCTAGGTGTCTGGCCTCTGATATCCTCTCTTTGTTCTATCTTACTTCCCCTTTTCCTCATTTCTCCTTCTATTTATTCTCTCTGCCTGCCAGCCCCACCTATCCCTGCTCCTGCCTTGCTATTAGCCATTCACCTCTATTCGACTATCAGGTGTTTTAGACAGACAAAGAATCACAGCTTCTCAGAGTTAAACAAATGCAGCATAAACAAAAGTCACACACCTTAGGATAATAATTTGCCAATGACGAAGAGGGCATCTTTTGGTGTCTAACTGACATTTCCTCCAAATACTGTTCATCATTCCGCAAAGCACACATTCCCTTTTACAGACTTCTGTGCTGGTTCTTCCTTTGTCTCCCAACTCTTAGTGAAGTTATGGGCTTACTTTGAAGACACTCTGTCTTAGTCTCCTTTCCCATTGCTATGATAAAATACCCTGGCACATGTGACTTAAGAAATGGTGTTTATTTTTTTCTCACAATTCCAAATTACATTCCATCCTTGCAGGTAAGTCAACTGGTCACATCATATCTGCAGTCAAGAGCAGAAAGAAGGGAATTAATGCATGCAAGTTGGGTTCAGCTTTCTTTCTCCACTCCCACACAGGTCAGCATTCCCTGCCTATGGAATGATACCATCCACAGTGGGCTGGGTTTCCCCATTTCAATTAATGAAATCAAGATAATCTCCCAGAGACACACCCTACAGGCCAACCTAACCAGTCATTGAGAATTACTTTCTAGGTTACTGTGGATTGTTAGATATTACAAATTATATACTCCTTTCCCATCTGGATATTGTATCTTTCTCTGAATTTTCCAAGGTCACTATGTATAACTCTGACAGTACACTTAGAAGTTGCTTTATAGCAACAACCTTTTCTGGCTATTTTGATCACCGAGTATGAGCCCTGTATGGGTGGGACAGCAAACGTATGTACATCTGAATCCTCACTGTTTGTCAACAGAGAACTGCCATGCTGCAAACATTTCACAAACGACTAGAGTCGAACCCACAGGCTGAGTCACAGCCTGCTTTCCCTCTCTGTAAGCAAAGCATTTAATTTAGCTGAGTTTCAAATACTTAATCTGTTTACACAAATACCAAACGCAATTGTGTACTGATGGAATACTGGATATGGAAGTGCTTTGGAAAAAATAAAAATCATGATTAAAACAATATGTGTTAACATCCTTTGCCATTATGTCTTTTGGGGAATTGGACCCTTAAATATTCCCAGTGTGAATACCTACAGTGCAAAAAGAAAAAAAAAAGCTTTAATTTTGGTTGCTGAATTTAGTGAGGTGTCGCTAAAGCAAAGTAAAGCTTGGAATTGATATCAAATTCCTAAAGCAGTTTTTGGATCTAAAGCAAAAGTCACTTAATTCATTGATTTGGTCATAAATTCTTACTCATCACTCATTATGCATCAAGCACTAGGGACAGCTACTGAGATGGGAGATGGGAAGACATTGCCTAAAAGAAAAAGGACATAGTTAAGGAGGCCTCCAAAGAGGGTACATCTGAACTACTGTTGGGAGATGGGTTAAGAGCTTGTCACAGACCAGGGGAGGAAACAGCAAGGACCTAGTAATAGACACGAGCAGACTTTATGGTGTCTCCAAGGACCCCATGGACAAGCACAGACAGAGCCTATTCTAAGGAAAGGGTTGAGATGTCTCCCCTTGTGGTAGGATTATATTACATAAGAATCTTCCTGCTACAGCTCAAGGAAGGAAGGAAGAATCTCCCTGGGAAGGAGAAATGGAGTAGGCATCATGGGTGGAAAGGAGTGCAGGGATGGGAACTGGAGGAATCAGGTGTGGGAAGGATGGAAGGAGATAGTACTGGGAGAGACAACTGGAATTGGGGGGCATCTTGGGGATGAGCTAGAAACTTAATGCAGTGGAAACTCCCAGGAATCTATGAGGGCCACTCTAGCTAAGACTCCTAACAATGGGGGAGAGGGAATCTGAACTGGCCATCTCCTGTAACCAGGCAAGACTTTCAGGGGAGGGATTGGGACACTATCCAAGACACATAACCTGTGACCTACAATTTGTCCTGCCTGCAAGATGTGCTAGGGAAAAGACGGCATAGCAATTGTGAGAGAGGTCAACCAATGACTGGTCCAGCTTGAGACCCATGCCCGAAGAGGGAGCCCATCCCTGACACTGCCTGCAGTGCCAGGACCCAGGGACTGGACAGCCCAGAGACCTAGGATAAAAAAAGAAAAGTCAATGAATTTATTCCTAATGATACTCTGCTATACTCATAGATTGGTGCCTAGCCTGATTGTCATAAGAGAAGCTTCAGCCAGCAACTGATGGAAACAGATGTAGAGACCCACAACCAAACATTAGGTGGACCTCGAGGAATCCTGTAGAGGAGAGAGAGAAAGAATTGAAGGAACCTATATGGGACCTCTGCATATATGTTATAGTTGTGTAGTTTGATCTTCTTGTGGAATACCTAACGGCGGGAGCAGCAACTGTCTCTGACTCTTTTGCCAGCTTTTGGGACCCCTTTCTTCCTGCTGGGTTGCCCTGCCCAGTCTTAATAAGTGGGAAAGTGCCTAGTCTTACTGCAACTTTATATGCCATGTTTGGTTGATATCCATGGGAGGCCTGCCCTTTTCTGAAGAGAAACAGAGGGGGAATAGATGTGGGGCAGAGGAGAGGTGAGGAAGACAGATTGGCTATCATAAAAGAAATTCAAACCTCAAGAATTCCCTCTCGCTCTATTTGAGTCTAGAGATGAGAATGAAGCTAAAAGATAAAGAAAAGCCTTTGATTAAAGCCTGGAAACCTTCAGAAGCAGAGACCAGAGCTAAGCCATATAAGGATTTGTGACTTAGAGAAACCATGAGATAATTCGTGTCTGCTTTAAAGCAGACAGAAAGATAGATAGATGATATTTTAAATATGAGTATGAGTATTTCAGTCATAAAAAAGAACATAGTAACTGCTTACAGGAAAAAGGATCAGACTGGATTTCATCATAATGAAGCAAAATAAGCAAGACTTGGAGCATTTGATTTCTATCATATATGGAGTCTAGAACAAATATTACAAGAGGGATTTTTAGAGAAGGGAGAAGGGATCAGAGTGGGGGTAAGGAAGTAAAAAAGGGTAATCCAGGAGTGTATGTGATCACACTATTATATGTAATTAATGGACACTAAAAACAGAAACATTGGGTAGTTGGCAGGGTGAGTACAATCATAGCATAGATATAGATATATGAAAATGTCACAGTGAAGTCCAGTAATATGAACAATTAGGGTGCATTAATTATTGTGGTAAAAAATAAGTTATATTATTATTCAAAAGAGTAATAATACAGTAAGTACTAAAAAAGCTATTTTTACATCCCCAAAATAATGTCCTTTCTTGTTTGTGAGCCTTTATTCATCCTGCCTCTCTTTCATACATGAAACTAGATGTCCAATGGCTACTTCTCACACACTTTCCTCTCCCAGGATCCCTTGCCAAAGAGTATGACAAGCTCGACTTCCCATGGCATCCGTTCTAAAGTTGGTCATCTTTTACCATGATCCCATAATTTCCCATTGGCCGATTGGTAGATATAAATATGGTAACTCACTTCCACTTCCTCATGAACTGTGATCTCATTAAAGATAAAAACTGTCATAATTTCCTTCATGACCTGATATTTAGAACTGTGTTCAGCATGTGGAAGTGAGATTATATTTATAAATAAAATATTATATATATATATGATATATATTTACAGGATTCTTAGCCTAGACAGCTCTGACATGAACAGAGAGCAAAGGCTCTGCAGAAATCTTTCCCCAGGGAAGTATATCCATTTATAATTTTATTCCACTTAAGTAGAGGATATGTGGTAAATTGTTCAAATCTTTCACTTGAAAAAATGGGTGGGGTAGCCTTTAGTTCTCTTCTAGGTATAGGCAGCCCTCCTGCTCAGCACACTGGGTATCTCCCTGGGAAAATCTGCTGCTGTGGAAGTTGTCCTCACTTCTGAGTTGTCACCTGGATGGCTTCTGAGCGCTCTTCCCGCACAGTGGATGGAAGAGGAAGTGGCTTTGCCAGGTTTTGGAAGGAGAGAATGAAGCTGTGATTAGGCTGAGATGGGGACCTCTCTTAGGAAAAGAGCAAGCACGATACAGTCAGCTGAGTCAGGGTGCCTTACGAACTACATCCGAGTCCCCAGAGGGCCCCGGTGGAGCTTAGGAAAGGTAAGGACAGCAGTCACACCCTTACACTTCTTCTACCACAACTTTTCTGGGGTGAAATCATGTGAGTCAACACCATACACCTGCTGCTCCCAGTTGGAAAATGGGACTTTGCAATTTGAACTCAGACTCTGTCACTTCTCAGTTGTGTGCCCAAGACACATAAACCAGCCTTGAGGAAGACCGGTTTCCCACCCAGAAGTGGGACTGGCCATCCTTGCCTTAGAGAGTGTAGATACACAGATGAAATATCAGTTCCATAGCAGCCACCACGACCTTCATCAGTGCAATCCAGCTGCATGGGATAGAGCTCTGAGGCAATGAAAATTACAATGTGTAAAGTGTAATCGTGCTGAAAAAAAAACCAGAATGCAAAACACTACCACTAGGCAGGAAATTGCAGTGCCTGAGAGCCTGCTGTGTTACTGGTATGCACATGTTTACAGCACCCCAGAGCATCTGTATCTGAAACTCAGAAAATATTGATGTTGTAATACTTTCTTCCTGGTACAAATGAGAAAGCCGAGGATGGTGTTGTGGTGTGTAACAAGGAGGAGTGGGCTGCTTGTCATCCCGGCTAGCTTACACCTGAAATACACCCAAAATAAAATAATCACACAGAAATTGTATTAATTAAATTACTGCCTGGCCCATTAGCTCTAGCCTCTTATTGGCTAACTCTCACATCTTGATTAACCCATTTCTATTTAATCTGTGTATCACCACGTGACTTGTGGCTTACCAGCAAGATTCTAACCTACGTCCATCTCAGGCAGGAGATTCATGGCATCTGCCACACTGTCCTTCTTCCGAGCATTCAGTTCAGTCTACTCCACCTATCTAAGTTCTGCCCTATCAAAAGGCCCAGGCAGTTTCTTTATTTAACCAATGAAAGCAACACATAGAAAGAAGGACCTCCTATACCATTTCCCCTTTTCTGTTTAAACATAAAAGAAAGGCTTTAATTTTAACATAGTAAAATTATATATAACAAAACAGTTATAAAGCAAGAATTACAGTTACCATATTATATCTACTTTATTTTTTATCATAACTAAGGAAACTATAATAATAACTATCCATTCTTCAACTCCATCAAAGACTCCAGAAGGATATAATATTACCTAAGTAAACAGGAAGTACATTGTAAGCAACTTCCAAAACTCTAGAAATGACAGAGACAGCTCACTGCCTGTACAGTCACCCAAAGTTCTTTTGTACCATGGGGCATCCATCTTCAGCATACAGGTCCATAGTATCCAGCAGACATTTCCATGAAGCAGGAAATTTTAAAGACAGTTCAGTCACTTTCTTCTGTGTCCTGCAGAATGTCTCACAGACTCTTTTATGAATCACGAACCCCGAAGGATCATCTCACCATGGAGTTGTACCATTTCCTTTCGCCTTATAAAAGCGTTTCCATTCTGTATGAAGGGACTATTCCCTGGAGAGCAAAGGTGTCTGCTTGGGTCTTAAATAACAAAGTGTTTGCTGTACTTAGGCCCTGGTTCTTCCTCTCATAGCTTTCTTGGCCTCCAGAATCTAGCTCCTGGGGTTCTGAACCCCCCCAAGACCGCTGACCTCACTTGGCTTTTCCTAGGCTTCAGGCTTCTCAGGCTGAGTGAGCTTCTTAGCTCATGGCAACACCATGTTGCTCTGTCCATAGTATGGTCTCAGCTGTAGTATGCTCTTAGAGGTGTGGAGGCCAGGCAGTGTAGGAAGTTGGGCCTACACTGATTGAAGGGCTGTCACTGTAAGAACAGACTTGGCTGATTGGCCCCTTCATCTATTATAGTAAATGATGCCACCACTAGCTGACACCCGGTGGAACCCCCAGAGAATACTCATCTCTGAACTCAGCAGCTGCATCTTACAGGTGTGACACATGTGAGCTCTGGATGGCAGGCCATCTGTCACTTCGCTGCATCTTCATTCTTTTATCTGAATGGTGATTTTTTTTCTTTGCTGTGATTGGACTCAAGGACATGTCAGAGGTACACAAGAAATAGGAAACATCAGTCGTCAGCCTGCTAGTGGCTACCTGAGCCAAACCTGGAGAAAAGTACCAGGATGCTATGGGAAAGGCGTAGGTTTGAAATGAGACATTTCAACATTTCTCGGTCACTTTTAACAATGTAACTTGGCCATTTGCTTGATCCAAGTTTCCAAATCAGGAAACCTGGAAGCTGGCCCCCAAGGAGTCTCTAGAATCTAGGGTTGGCCCTTTGTATAGGGCACATCAAAGCCTAGCATGCAACTAGTTTACACTTACTTCAGATAAACTCACGTTAACCCTCATGGTTTACAGCCCGTGAAGTGTAACAGATCGTGAATTACAGATAAAGAATTAGGACTCTGATTATTTACTCTGTCATGATAGGTGAATCATGACAGGAGCTGAGACTCATACTCTTTCCCCTCCAGGGATGTATCACTTACTCTGTATCTCACACCTACAAGAGGAGTTTCTTGGTTGTCTGACCTGTCTCAGGCAAAGGGTTTTTTTCTGTGTATTCCTCTACAAAATTTGCACAAAGTCAACGCTAAACCTACAAGTGGAATGTTCTACTGAATCCTACTCAGAATGCTTTAATGCAAACTCTTCCTTGGTCTCGTAGTTAGGGTTTCTATTGCTGTGAAGAACACTATGACCACAGGAACTCTTATAAACGAAACCATTTAACTGGGAGCTGTCTTGCAATTCAGAGATTTAGTCCACTGTCATCATGGTAGGAAGCATGATTTCATGCTGGCTGCAGGCAGAAGTGGTAGGGAGAAGTAGCTGAGAATTCTACATCTGGGTTTGAAGGCAACAGGCAGTGAGGAAAGACTGAGCTTAGCTTGAGCATCTGAATGCTCAAAGCCTGCCCCCAGTGGCACACTTACTCCAACAAAGCCATATCTACTCCAACAAGGTCCACCTCCTAAGAGTCACTTTCTATGAGCCTATGGGAACCCATTTTCATCTGAACCACTACACTTGGGTATTGACCAAAACCTAAGACCATTCACAAGGCTGTAGACTCCCCCTTGGGATGCTACAGCCACTATGTTTTGTACTGAGGAGAGGCGGGAAGTTCTCAGAGTGAATACATCCCATGGTGTGGGCCTTAGCCAATGACCACAGGACTGAGAAACTCCCAGCTAGCTTCCCTACCTGAAGGAGTGAGTATCCTACGGCTGAAATGCTCAGAGTTTCCTTTGGTATCAAACTGGAAGTGATGTTAGGAATTCTATGGACTTCTACCCATGCTTGGATTTTCCCCTCTCCACTCACTCATTGGTTTGTCCTGAGCATCATCTATATACTACTTGGGCAAAAGTCATCTCTAAACCTATCTCTGGAAAACATACCCCAAGACATCTTCTTATCTTAAAGCCTTTTTCACAAGGAAGGAATGCCCAGACTAGGCCTCCCGAACTCAGAGCAATCTACCACTCTTCCATGATATATCTTTCTGTGAGATGACACTGCTCCAGAATTCCACCAAGGCCCATAAGGACTGGGAAAACCCTGGGGTTCCTGGACCCAGGCCCACTAACATAGGCAAAGCATGTGATGTTTTCTGTGGGATGTGCAACAGTCTCAATATCCCTCAAATTCTGCCTCCCTTGAGTGTTCATGCAGGAGATTTTGCTCTTAGGGTTTCAACTGTTGCTCCAACACCCTCGTTAAAGCCATTACTTCATCTGTTGCACTTTAATTTGAACAGGATATGACTTTCACCATCTATAAAATGAATATATTATTAACAATACAGGGCTACAGAAAGCTACTGAAATAAAGACATTTCCTTCATCACCAAGACTTTACCATGAAATCTTTTTAGGCAAATAACTAGCTTTCATGGTCCACTGCCAGGCAGTATCCTTAAGGTTGTTGCAAAAGAAGTAGACATCGTGCCTGTCCTTTGGGAGCTCAGAAAGTACAGATATCTTGTCACACTGTGGCAAAAGAGAAGGAAGCTCCAGGGGAAATGGGAATTCAGAGAGGCATGTCTAGTATGGAGTAAAGTAGAAAACAAAATGAGCATTCTGGAACGTAGACTATCTGAGTAAGCCTGCAAAAAATATATGCAGACTTTATCCCAAGAGCAGGAGGAAGTGGATTCTAAGGAGACAGTCAGCAAAAGCTGGCCATATTAGAAAAGTATAGACTGTTTGGCAAAGGTGAATTGGGGACCAGGTGTGTTACCCAAACCCCACTTGAACATGGCCACCCAGGAAAAACCAGAGTCACTTCATATGCCTTCCCCATAGTTCTTCTGCCATCTCCACAAGAACTAGAAGAGCTGGATTTGTGGGACAAGCACTGTCATTATCATTGGACTGGCCCATCTCTTGTGGGTGTGACACACCTCCTCCCAGAAGACCCTTTAATGTGACTCCCTGATCTAGTCACTGACTCTGCCCCGGAGGGTTTCAACAAGTGCTGTTATCCCTACATAACACATGCATTCAAGGTCTCCTTCCTACGCAGGCCCCTTTATTAAGCTGTTTTGTTCTCCACCCCAGGCCTAAGGATGACTTTTCCCCAATTGACCAAGTGGGATGCTGAGGAGGTAAATAACTAGTGTCATATAATACATGCTGGGCACCACATGGCACACCACAAACATGTTAGAAAGCAGCAACTCCACACAAACAATTTCTCTTCACAGAGCACATCGATGAGAGAGGTGGGAGGACAATTCCAGTGTCTGGCTCTGAAGTGACAGTTACTTCTATACAGAAATGTCCTGTGTACCCAGCTATTGGAGGAGACAGAAGGAAAGGGTTTATCTCTGGAAAAAAAAACTCTTCTAAAGAGCATGCAAGGGCCAATGGACCACTCCTCCCAAGACTGAAGAAATAAGTGGGAGAAGTTGTCGAAGGCACCTTGAGGCAGAAATCATAGGAAGCCTCT
Source organism: Ondatra zibethicus (assembly GCA_004026605.1). Taxonomy (NCBI): domain Eukaryota; kingdom Metazoa; phylum Chordata; class Mammalia; order Rodentia; family Cricetidae; genus Ondatra; species Ondatra zibethicus. The sequence continues at coordinate 5,509 of PVIU01007045.1, read as the reverse complement.
ACACTGTGAGTTGTAAGATCTGATGTTCTTGCTGAAGGGAACACATGGTCTGGTGTGTGGAGGATGGATCTCAGAGGACAAGGCAGGCAGTGTAGTGAGCCCTGGGGCAGCTGCAGAGGTCTGAAGCATCTGGAGCAGTAGAAGGAGGTGAGGAAAGTGGACAGATTCTCACTCTCTCTAAAGAAGAGCACACACAGTACACATTCTCTGTGGGCTGGATATGGGGGTGAGGCATCGAGGAGAATTAAAGAGGGTACCTGGGCCTTGGGCTTGACTGATTTGGAGGGTGGTAGTGACATTTACTCAGACAGGGAAGAACACTAAGAGAAGAACTACTTTGGAGGTGAGAAAATTAAGACTTTTCTCCTTTTGATGCATTAAGTTGAGGTGCCCATTAGTCATCTAAGTGGGATGTCAGGCAGCAGGATAGACGAGTCTGCAGCGGGCACAGCAGAGCTACAGATATAAATTTGGAAGTCATTATGAACATGGTATTTAAAGTCATGGCAGTGGATGGGGTCAGCTCAGGAGAGAGTGCAGGTAAGGAAGACAAAGGGATCCAGAGCTGAGCCTGAGAGTGGTTGGTACTCAGATGCAGTGCACAAAGCAAGTGGAAAGATCCCATGGTACACCAGCACACTAACACTCTGAGCTTAGACACACGAGAGGCTGAGAGTGAGGAGGAATCGAGGTCAGCATCCACGAGCAAGGTACTAGGAAATAAAGGTTATGGCAGGGAACAAGCTCTCAGCTGCCCAGACCTGGAGAGAGACGATGGCCTGGAAAGGTGGTTTCCATCAAGGGAGGGATAAGATTTAGAAAACTGGAGTAGGAAACACAGGACATGAAGGACAGGAGGAAACAGAATAATGGTGAGGAAGCCAGAGACAGAGTGAAGGAATAGAAGCAAGCGGAGGATACATTGTGGTATGAGATGTTGGGATATATTTATATTGTTACAGAATAACTCAAGGTACAAGAATGAAGTCCAGAAATCCAAACCTCAATGAAAGTTGGGCCTTAGATTGAGCTGGGTCCATCCATTCACTGGAATGACAGAAAGTTGAGAGTCAGGAGCAAATAGATGCAGGTCAAAGGGCTGAGCTATGAAAAAGAGGATTCCTGATCTGAATTCTTCTCCTCAACTATGTAAGTAGTAAAACTAATTGAGAATGAATCCTGGAAGGCCAGTGGGGTGTTCAGGAGAAAGTGTTTTTCTAAATTCAAGAAACTGTAAGTATAGTAAGGAGGGTGGCCATTGTTGAGCATCCATCTGAAATGGGTAGCGATGGCCATAATCATCCTGCAGGACCAGTCCACAGAACCAGTCAGCAGGGCTATGTCTATCTCACCAATGCATTCAGGCGCATAGAATAAAACAGGAGGAAGAAGGCGTTCCTTGATGTCTGTCTGGGTCAGTTACTAGATGAAGAGCATTTGGATATAGAAGGAATTGCACAATGTCTACATTTTTATTTGTTTTACATGTGCACAAAGCAAGCACAAGCCTCTGATGGTATGTAGGTGTGTGCGTATGTTGGTGTGTTTGCACACCGGCAAACATGAGTATAGAGACCAGAACTCTTTTTTTTTCTTTTTTTAGAGGCAAGATCTCTCACTGAACATGGAGCTTAGTAATTTAGCTATGATGGCTATCCATGAGTTCCAGGAATCTGGCCCCTATCCTCAGCGCCTGAGATTAGAGATGTACACAGCTACTTGGATTTGCATAGGTGCTGGGAATCCAGACTCAGGTTCTCATACTTGAAGAGGAGGGACTTCACCACTCAAGCATCTCTCCATATCCCCACAGCACATAAACTAAGCCACAAAGGGAAAGGGAAACAGCACGATGCAATCATGAGCATGATGTGGAAGCATAGATACCAACGAGAGAGGCCTTCGCTGAAACTGGTCTCTGAGTGTGTGATCTGAAAAAGTGGATGTGCCTATGGCTGAAAAGCTGGAGAAGAAGTGAAGGAATTCAGAGGCCAGTGGGCTACCCAGTATCCCTTACGCATGCTGCTGCACCCTCCCTGGAGGACTTTGCCCTTAACTACATCTCGGAATTGCCTGGCTTCTTGGACTCAAGCTTCACTCAGTTCAAACATCCTTTCTCAGATGGTATTCCTGATCCGTCATGACCACCTGCGAAAATGCATTCATCACGTATGGCCCTCCACTCCTACCTATTGCAGCACATGGCTGTTTTCCATCATCACATGAGATGTTTGGAATCATTTGATTTATGCTTGCTTGCTTGCTACCCTTGCCCTACTGCAATCAGTATCATCTCTGTAAAATCAAGACCCGAACTCCGATCTGATATGTACCCCATGCACACCATTCACAGGCAGTAAACTTCTGTTAAATCCACGGAAGTGTGATGTTCCTAGCCAGTGGCTGGCACAAGAGAGTTACCTTGTGAAGCTCCATGCCTGTCATTCTTCTTCACAGGCAGTCTCAGAGCTCCAGACATGGGTGGAGGCTTGAGCATTAAAGTCTGTCACAGGTAGACATAATATACTAACAGTGCTGCTGCCTGCTCAATTGGATACCTGTGCTTGTGACCCAGGTAGGAACTCTATGTGACCTTGTCAAACTTCCCAGGCAACTTCCCAGACCAGACAGTGTCTGAAGATGAGAGCTGGATTTAATCTGTAGTTTGCAAACTTTTCTTGCTCCATCAACAGAACATCTCTGACAAAACTTGTAGAGCAACGTTGAGCCATAAAAGAGAGAAACAGGACTGACCAGGTCAAGGAGTGGGTGGAATCACTTCCCATCATCATTCAATCACCCAAGGACCTGCAAACTCATTGCTCAGACCACTTCCATGGCCATGTAGCCCCAAGAACCATCCTTTGAAGGCCTCTTGATCTCGACACTGGAACATCCCTACAGAGACAGCCACTCAAGGGTCCCTCAGACATCTGAAAAGATTTTCTCCTAGTGACAGAGCTTGGCCCCAAGGCCCCCCTGTTGAGACTCTGTGCTCCGTGATCCTGATGGATGCTGACAGCAATTAGCAGAGAGAGAATTCCCTGTAGAAAGGTGGGAACATTTATTAGGCGCTTCCCTCCAGGACTCATTAGTATTTAGGGCAAGCCAGCTGTCCCATTCTCACCCAAGGGTTAAAGGGAAATCTAAACTCTATAAATAAGAGTGACTAGGGTCTTTTAAATCTTGGCTTGCACCAGAGTGGAGTATCCATCTCTTTAATTTGCAGTCTTATTCCCTGGGCATGTCAGTGTTGATATGAGTTTAGGGTGTTTTATTAAATCAAGCACCTGTCAGGTGGACTTTGGCTTCACTTTCAATGACACAGACAAACCAGCCACTGGCAGGACCAATGGGACTCTTAACTGCATGGCTCCTGCGTGGGCTGCTTCCTTGAGAATCTGACAGTCAAATTTTTAGCAACTCACACAGAGGTTTGTGGTGTGTTGAAATCCGGCATGCTGTCCTTGTTTCTCATCTCTTTGTCTTACTCACCATTCACTGGGGTGTTCGTGAATCACAGCATAGACGTGTTTTGAGCATCTTCTATGTGGTAGACACTGTGCCAGGCCAGAGGGATCCACAGCTACTTTATTCATAGCTAAAAGCCTGGACACTGAATGTGAAGTGCCCCAGCAAGAAAGAGCTCTTCAAGAGAGCATGAGGAACGGCAGGGCCAGTGTCTCCGATGAGGACCTGACCCAGCCTCAGTGAGCTCGAGAGAGCACCTCCAAGTGAGATCACCCAGGCAGGAAGAAGTCAGTGAGGAAGAGTGTTCCCAGGAGGGAGTAAGGACAACATTGCAAAGCAATCAAGGATGAGACAGCAGGATGGGCTCAGAACACTACAAGCACAAGAAGGCTGAGAACAAAGGGCATGTGAATACAGAGAGATGAGATCAGTGAGCTGGATAAGGGCCTAGTAATGAGCACTGGAGTCCTAGACAGGTGATTTCAGCTTTAGCCTGAAGATGTCTAATATGATATTGACACACAGCTTTTCTATATAGAAATAGCCATTGCTTCGGTTGACTCCAACTATAATTTACAGAGACACTCAACTTTAATTGGTTCAAGGAGGAAACCCCAGTCACTTCTCAAATTCAGGCATGGATGGCAAGGTATCTAAGTGATAACAGGGGGCAGTTTATCTGTGTGGCTTCACCGGCACATGCTCTTCTCATCTGTACCTGCTGACAATGGTATCAGCTAACACTCATTACTCGACAGCATTCAAGTATTTTCTAAACAGTCAGCCAGTTAAAACTCAGCTCCTAGGCTGGAGGGATGGCTCAGTGGTTAAGAGCACTGGCTGCTCTTCCAGAGGTCCTGAATTTAATTCCCAGAAACCACATGGTGGCTCACAACCATCTATAGCAGGATCTGATGCCCTCTTCTGGCATAACGGTGTACATGCAGATGGAGCATTCCTATACATAAAGTAAATAAAACTAAAACATGAAAGCGAACAAACAAAAACTCAACTTCTTAAGTTGGGTGCTTCTGAAATCCCTCCTTATAGATGATAAAATCAAGGTCCTGAGACATTCTGTAACCCATCCCAAATCACAAAGCTCATGCTACCGGCTGTGTGTTCTCTCAGCATCCACAGGTTGAAACATAATCATGACTGTATTAAGAGGTGGAGTTCCTTCCAAGAGATGCATAAGATGGCAAATGCTAAAAGCAGGAGACTGCCAGGGGAAAGAACTCCCCAACTAGTTGCCCAGTACTAATTGATCAGCCCTAAGATCATATACATACAGGTAACCTTACACAAGCTGAGCAGGTTGTATTTATGTATTTAAGAATATATATGTATGGATAGATGGATGTAAGCATGCAACAACCACTGGAAGAAAAAGATATCATGAATTTGAAAGGGTATTGCACAACAGAGATTGTAGGGAAGAAAGAGAAAGGAGGGATAATATAATTATTTTATGATTTCAAAAATTGCTATAAATCATTTTAATAATAATAAGATGGGAACTAGAGGTAAAGACAACTCATCAGCTGTGTAACAAGCCCAACATCCAACCGGTATACATGAGACTCAGTGAAAGGTATGAAGAAAGGAAAAGAGGGAGGGAGAGAGGAAAGTCAGTAACAACAATAACCTTTAACATGCATCTCTAGGACATTTAACAGAACACTCGCTTGTTCATTGGCCCCTTTGATCTCCTAACAACTCTAAAAACATATAACGAAGGGCTTATCAGATCCAAGATGCAAAAGAGGTGTTCGGATTCTCCAGTCTCTTCAGCTCCACATTCTTTCTAAAGCCCACTATCACTGTTGTCTGTCCCACAACAGGCTGACAGGACATCATTCTGTCATTCAGTGGTCATTGCTACTGCAGAAGGCTTGGAGCTACACAAAGTCAGAGTTGGAGAATTTATTTACTCAATACAAATGGGCCCAGCACCTTCTACAGAGGCTACAGAGGTGAATGAACCAAAGACGGTTCTTGCTCCAGAGTCATGTTAATGGTTCCTCTGTCCTTCCCT